>PVJX010002249.1:0-123348 GCA_004027295.1 Dolichotis patagonum | reverse complement strand
GAGATGATTAGCCATCAAAAATCAAATGTACCAAGAAGTTTCCAATCTACGCCCACAGTACAGTTTTGTTTGTAAAGGGAAGTTTTCTCTTAGTGTCTCACATCTGCTAATCTCCCATCTCTAGGCTTTCCCACTGGAAAAATACACAGATACCTTCCTTTAGATCCAAATTGAAGAATCTCAGGGTGCGATTGTTCCACTTGGATTACTTGCCTATATCCAGCCCTCTTCAGAGCAGGATGTTGATTTGGGGACTTCTACTCCTGTTTGCCTTGGTATTTTTATATTTCAGAGCTCTTATCTAAGGAAGCCTTCACATTTAAGCATAAGTTCAGAGGTGCGGAAAGGGCATCATTTTTCATATTATCTGTGGTCATGTCTATCTACAGGCTATCTTGAAAAATTCTAAGACCAGCAAGAGGCTCAGTGCAGTGATTGATTAGTAATGCCTCTCACTGATGTGGGATTGTGGTGCAATGGCACATATACCGCACATTTGTAGATTACCTGCAATTGGTCTTAAAAGTGCCAAATCCAAAGTACCTTCCTGCCCTGGACAGGTCAGAAGAACCCATAAGTTCTGGCTCTGACAAGGAGATGCCTGGACCACCTTAGGGCTCCACACTACACACCTGAGTTCCCCTAGTGCCAGAGCACTTCCCCCTGGGTTTGGCCCAAACCACAATGCGCTTGGCCTGGGGCCTCTTTTCTCTCTAAAATTTTATGCCCATGAGTGTTTTCAGTGAGAATTTAATCCATATGCTCTTTAAAAAAATTCATTTGCATTTAATTCATAAAAGCGTTTTTTAAAGAGAGGGTGGATAGCCAAGAACCATTTCTTTCCTCTTTTTCTTTCATTTTCATGCTTATACCCCTTTTCTACCATCTTTCTCTTCCTCCTTTTAATTCTTCATTTTCAGGAAAAGAAATTACTTTTGCCCCTTTTTATTTGTAAAATATCTAAGACCAAATATCTGTGCTTGCTTGGTAATTAGTATCCATTGACCCGAGTAAGGGCTACATTCCTGCTTCCAGAGCAAAACCTGAAGCATTATTTCTAGTTCAGTGTTTGCTTGGAGGATGCCTTGGGGAGGTGCATTTAGGACACAGCTACTTACCACAGCATAATGTTAGTCATTCTGATGACTCACATGAGGGCAGGGTAGAACAGATGACTGGCAGGATGCTCTTTTACATTGTTTCTGGAAACATGGGTTGAAAATGCTTTATCTTCAGCTTCTTGAACATACCTGTGGTCCTGGGCTCAGAATCCAAAGCAGTGTCGTGACAGGCTCTGGACTGGGGATTGGTGTCAGTGCAAAGTGACCAAGGCACTGGAGCATGCATGTGGAGAGGCAGAGGGGCAGGACAGTCCTTCATCTCCACCATGGGGTATGGGAGGAAAGGCTGGTAAGGTCCATGGCCTTTGTGACATGTGACTATATCCTGTGATGAGTGTCAGTCTGTACTTTCCCCAAACAACTTCTTTAAGATGGAACTCACCTGTAATCCTAGCTCTCTGAGAAGCTGAGGCAAGAGGATCTGCATGGAGATGAAGAGAAGAAGGGAGAGGCCAGGAACTGACCTGCAGGTCATTCCTGACGCAGAGGTGTGTGCACAGCTCTCTTCGCCCCTTGTTCAGTATTCTGTGTACGGGGGTGTGCATGTGTGGGTGTGCGTTTCAGCAAAGACAGGACTATACTGTTTTCTTTTCTTTTATCACTTGGAGCTTACAGATCAGCGTTCAATAAATAACAGGTGTGTTCTGTAGAAATTAGTTTATGTTGAATGTCACTTTAGTCTGTCTCCTGGAAGACACCGTGAGGTACATGGATTAAAGATTTGTGCCATTATTTTAAACTTGGGACTTGCATTCCCTCCTTGATACTTCAGTCTTTGGGATTCTTTAGAGGTGAAGCCACCCTCCAACTTATTTTCCTGTGAAGTCAGGAAGGAATTTTGCATAAGGACTCAGGACCTCAGCGGGGCTCCATGTCTGCCTTGCTAGCTTAGCGATGGCAGCAGTGTACTCCATCTTTCAGCGTCTTATTTTCCTCATTTTAAAACTGAGGACCCTTAAATCATGGAACATTCAAAATTGCTTCAATTTATAGATAGGTAAACTGGTCCATATTCAGACTACTTAGAAACCTGTATCGAGATCCTTCAAGAAGACAGTGGGCAGAGGATAAATCACAGGTTCCAGCCAGTATGCTTCAAAGCTTGTCTTGGCTACTTTCTGGCATTGTGGTTTTAGGCAAGTTATTTAAGATCTCTGATCCCCAGTTTCTTAATTTGAGACAAAGGATAACAATAGCACCTATCTCATAGGTTAAGACTCCCTGGGTGACAAAAGCTGGCAACACCCCTTGGTCTGTGTCAGAAAGTATTAGTTTTTATCAGTCCAAAGTCATGCAGTCCAAGGTTGCTGTGCAGGCCATAGATGGAGCCCATCTTCTGAGGGTCCCTGGTCTAATGGCTCCATCCAGGGAGCACATTATATTCACAGTAGGATCTATGTTTTTAAAAAAATTCCCCTCAACAATGCTCACACGCAGCTAGGGATAAGAAAGATAGCTGTACATACTGCCCTCACCTACCTCCAAGGATATTTTCTTTGAAAATCAAGTATAATTTGGAAACATTATGTACAAATGGTATCACTCACCATTTGTCAGGCACTTATTGTCTTGCAAGGGGCATGCTCTGATTTTTCACTATTATTCTCTTATCAGAGATGTGAAAAATACATTTTCATCTATTTTCTCCCTTTCTTGAGAGCCCCTGGAGGGGGCTGAGCACAGCACAGGGGGCTTGTTTTAGAAGAGCCAGAACAGCCCCCCACCCACCCTCTCCCCCCACCCCCTGAGGGAGAGGCACATCTGATCACTCCAGTCATTATCATTTTAATGTAGAAAATGACATTATGCCGAAAAGAAGGGGTTCATAAATTATATCTGATTTTAGAAAGTTTTCCAGCCATTGTATAAATGACACATCTATAAAAGAAGACTGAAAATGAATTTCAAATAAAAAAAAATAATTCCATGTTTTTATGGCAAGCTTAAAAAATTACGGGAACGAGATGTTTCTGAAGAGGATGATTCAGATGCCTGTGGAGCTGAGCGGCTTGTGGTAGGAGAGGATGTCTAGGAACGGGGGTGGCTTGGGGTCTGTCAGTACAGAGTGATGACCACCGCGCTGGCTTGCCTGGAAGCCAGAACGAAATCCCAGAGGTCGGGGTGGGGGGAATAGCTTAATTGTCTGCTTTGAGGGGAACAGGCACGTAGGGTGTGAGGAAATGGTGGCTCCCAGTGCCCTGACAGACCTGGAGGCTTAGATGCACTTGACGGATGCACTGGTGCCTTGTGCTGTTCCACACAGGCATTTACACGGGCTCCAATGCAGCAGAGCAGAAGTGGGAAATTTCCCTCCTCTTTTTTGCACCCTGAAATGTACGTGAGATCAGAGGGGCTGTTGGGGAAAATGTTCCCCTGAACGACTGCCCTCCCTCATGAAAGTCCAGGGACATTCAGACAGGTCTGAAGGTCTGGGGCAGTCCTCAGACCAGGTCGCAGCCAGCATGGGGGGCCTCAGAGGGAGCAGGAAGAAAAGAGGTGAAATGGTTTGTGCCCCAAACCTCAGGATTGGAGAGAAGAGCCTGACAGTGACATCACAGGGCTGGACAGCTCTGTGGTACACTGTCACCTCAGCGGGTGCAGCACTTGCAGCACCCAGCGGGTGCAGGGATAAGGAAGTTCTTTCCCAAAGCTGCCAAGCCAAGGTTGCCAGAGCAAATTGATTATATCCACAATGGGCCAGGCAGGAGGGGGGCAGGAAGCAGACACTGAGTTCCTGGCTTTAGCTGTGAGGCACACAGTGTTTAAGATGAGCATGTTCAGCAAGCAGGTTGCCAGGGGTGGGAAGGGGTGCGGCAGTCCTGGGGTGCAGTCTGTCGAGGTTTAGCAGAGCTGGCACCCTTCTGGTCAGGTAGCATGGTCACAGATTCCCAGGCACCTGGAAACATCCCAAAGGGTATAGAAATAGTAATAAAGTGGACTAAAATTCCAGCTTATTGCATAGGGAGTGGTGAAGGGAAGAAGAAGGGCCTGGCTGCAGCCCGGCTATAATGACAACCTTTGGGAGACTGAGGCAGAAAGGCTGCAAGTTCAAAGCCAGCCTAGTCCAAATAGTGAGAGCTTAGCTAAAAAAGAAAAATAAAAATAAACCACTAAATAAATAAATACAAATTTAAAAATGAGTTAACTCACTATGTTCCACAAACTGCCTCTGTTGGCCAGCTGGTTTCCTTCTCCAGCCTTTTCTTCATTCAACATACACCGGGCTCAGTTCTATGATAGGAATAGAAAGGACAGAGGAAAGCTGAATGCAGGTCCCAAACCCCCGGGAAGGATGGCTCCCGAGTCCTGGTAGAACAGCCCGAGAGAAGTTCATGGGCTGTCAACACTCCTCTGCCCTCACCCTCTACAGTGAAAGAGCCACTCCTGCCCTGTGGGATGCCCACGTCTCCCCCGGACACCTCCCTGACTAGCTTCCCTTGTGTCCAGCCAGTTTTTCTGCACATCCGATGGGCATTCTTCACTGACAGGTGTCTTCCTTAAACATATTCCCTAGGGCACAAAGGTCTCCTGTGAAAGGAAGGCTGCCCAGCCAAGGATGTCTAGGAAATTCTCTCCTTGGCCCCTTTTCACACACTGGCAAACTCAGACTCTCAGATGTACCGGAGTGATGGGGTCTATTTAACTTTGTTTAACCAGGCATTCCTTAATCTTGTTGCATGATCACAGGGTAATTTGCCCCACAACACTAACTAATAGTTTTCCTTTTTCCTTTCCCATTACAATCCTTTTTTCTCTTGCTTTATTTTTCTCCTTAGAATTTAGCACTGTTTGAAATTCATCTGTACATATGTATGTATGTATGTACTTGTGGAATAGAGCCAGATCTCATATCCACAGGTTCCACATCTGAGGATTCAACCGATCATGGGCCAAAAATATTTTTTGAAAAAAATGTGTCTGTATTAAAAACGTACGGGCTTTTTTTTCTTGTCGTTACTTCCTAAACATTACAGTGTAACAACTACTTACATCTGTGTTGTGTTAATTACTTTAAATATCCTAACCATAATTTAAACACCGAGAAAGCTGTGCATAGGTCCTATGCAAATATTATGTGCCCCATTATACAAAGGATTTGAACATCCATGGAATTTGGTATTCATGGAAGGCCCTGGGCTCAAGTGATCAGTGTCTCACATGAGAGCAGAGCCTCACTTTTCTCTTTGGTCATGTGGGAAGTAGGATCCTTCCTCTGGTCCTGGAAATTTTGCAGAGTACACTGTATTTATTATCTCAGTGTTTGGGAGATTAGAAGTACAGGATCCAGGTACCAATGGGCTGTGCTATCCCTGAAGGTTCTAAGGGAGAACCTTGCTGTCCCTCTTTCAGCTCCTGGTGGCTCCAGGCATCCCTTGGCTTGTGGCTACCTCACTCCACAAAAATGTATGGACTTTATTCTTGTAATTGTTTTATCTTCATTATGACCTTGTCTTCTTGTGTATGTCTCTCCTCTGTAACTTTTATAAGGACCATTGTCATTGATCTTAGGGCCTTCCTGGATTATTCAGGTTGATCTACTCTGGAGGTTCTAAACACATCTTTGAAGATTATTTTATTCCAGATAAGGTCACATACACAGGTTCTAGGAGTTAGGACACAGACATATCTTTTACAGAGAACACCATTCAATCTACCATGGATTGTTATAATTAAATCCAGTACTTTATAAAAAAGAAGTAAAATACTTTGTAGAGGTATGGAAGGTAAAAATCATTGTTTCTAAAGATGTTAATGTGCTTTGGTAGAAAATTTTTTTAAAACATATAAATATCTCATGTGAAACGAATTGTTTGGAATGGTTTCTCTCCCTTTGGTTTCCACCTCTGAAATCCGTTTCTTATCCAGATCTTTCACTCATCTTCAGAGCAAAGTAGTCAGTGCCTCTGTGGACCAGGCAGGCCATCCCTTTGCCGCTTTACCTCTGACACCTACCTGCCAAACCATATGTGATCCTTCTCTATCCTGCAAATGCACAACACCACACACCTGGGCTCTGGGATTTTGCAAGAGAACCCCAAAAGCATCAGCCTGTGATTTCCTCCCAGTTCCCTACCTTCTGCTTTCTAATCCCATTGTAAGAATGTAGTTGCCCTCTTTAAGTGTCTGTTATGTTTCTGTGACTCTGGGTCCCCAGCCGTCTTACGTTAGTTTACCAGGATTGCTACAGAGTGAGCGGCTTAACCAGAGACAGCTCTTTCCTTGAAGTTCTGGAGGCCAGAAGTATGGGAACAGCATGTTGGTGGGTCGCTTACATTCTGAGGCCTCTACCTTTGAGTGGTAGAAGTTGCGCGTCTCTCGACATGATCTTTCTGTATCAGCTCTTGTGTCCTCACGAGACCCCAGTCAGACTGCAGTAAGGATCAGCCACAGGCACTCTTTTCACCTCAGCACCTCTTTCAAAGCCCTGCCTCCAAATACAGCCACATTCTGGGGCACTGGAAGTTAAAATTTTGACACAGAAACACCCCAGGGATTTGTACCTCTGTTAACAGTTGCTCAGTGACACAGAGGTCTCATCATTTCCTTCTCCATCTCCAGCGTTATCTGTTTTCATCTCCTGTGTCACCTCTGCCATTGCCATCTCTTCTTCTTGGTCCTGCTTCTCCTCCTTTCTCCAGCCTTTCTCTTCTCTTGGCTTTGCTCCTTCTTCATAAGGGGTAACACTTTCCACCTACTAGATCTTGTTCATCTCAAACAACAACTTACAAGAGACAGTGGCATTATCACCTGTTAGCATGAGTTAGAGAGACTGGTGGCCTTTTTCAGTCCACATGTAAAATGGCGAGGCTGGAGTTCAAGTCCTGCCTCTACTCTTCATAAAATGCAGCCTTTTCAGACCCCTTACTGCCTCACATAGTGGGTATTTTGTCCTGTGCACAGTGGGCATAATACCAATGTGTGCTAAATTAATAATCAGAGGTTGACTTTTGGGGGCCATTTAAAATATTTTAAAAATAGCAAAGGAGGGTAAGAAAATCAGATCATTTGAGCCCAAGCTCTTTGTGCATCTGACAATTGCAGCAAAAGCATCTAAACAGCATGTTTGTTAGTGGTCTGTGGGTTAATTAGTAGGTGCACACTTGCTTCTGTGGAAATAAGACCTCATTATCCTTTCTTTTTTATTTCAAGCCTGACATTTATGAAAGGTGAACAGATATCTTATCTGTAAGAGCAGCCAACCACTGCAGGGCTCCTGCCTTGACAAAAATACTTCTCCTAGTGTTTGTTTTCCTGGGAGTCTACACTCCTGGCTATTTGGCAAGACTTTATTAAAACATGAAACTCCAGATTGCAGATGGGAGGCAGCGATCTGGCAACACCATCAAAGCTGCTGAAGGAAAGAAGGGAGGATCTCTTTTGGCAAAAACTTCTTTGATTGTGTCCTGGGGAGGGGCTGCTTTTCCACTCTGAGATCCTTGGATAGGCAAGGAGCAAGACACTGCTGGGATTTCTGGTGGTCACCCCCGGTGTGCATGTCTAAAGTTCAGAGATCTTTTGTGCTCACAAAGGTGACAGACCCGATCAAACTCAGGTGTCACTCCTCATGTGCATCCTCAGAAAAGTCTTGGATTTTTTTCCTCCTCAGATTGTAGCTGTGCTTCTCTATTCTGAGCATCTAAGCAACTCTCCCTAGTGAGTGGCTTTTGACAGCTAATAATAATGGTAAAAATGGCTCATATTTATTGAGTATATAATGTCTTCCGCACAGTTCGGAAGGCCATCAATCCCTGTAGCACTGTCATTAAACAGATATAATTACACAGCAGATGAAGCAATAGCTGGTTTTTGATGTGGCAGGACTTCCTCGGTGAGTATAGATGTCAGAACTCATCCCACTGCACAGCTGTAATAGGGCAGTTGCATGCACATAAATCACACCTTTGTGAAGCTGATTTAGAAATTTTATGAACACTCTTGCAGAGCTTACTTCCTGACCAATCCTAATTCTTGATGCTTTAGGTACAGCATTCCACTGAGTCCTCGCAGCACCCTATGAGGTCTGAGTTAGTATTATCCTCACTTGGTAAAGAAGGTTGAGAAGTTGCCCCAACTCTCACTGTGGAGATTTGAACTCAGTTAATCAGATCTGCCATGGTGGTAAACTTTGCTGGGTCAAGAAGCCTTTGTAGAAACCATGGAAAGTGATGACTTTTAGCAAGTCCTAGATACAATGCTTTAAGGAAAGAAGTGACTAATAGTTTATGATGTTTTTCCATCTTTGCCTTTGTATCTGTAGTGCCTAGTACTTCATAGATCCTCAGCAAATCTATGTTCCATGATACATGTGGCAAGTGGTATTGTGGTTTCAAGCATGGCTCCAGGGTTGTACTGCCTGGGTTGGAATTAAGGCTCCATGCCTATTAACTGTATGAACCCAGGGCTCAGGTTCCTCATCTAAAAAGGGGGATAATAATAGGCCTTTGTTTTGTCATAAGGATTAAAAGAGCTAATTCTGCAGTGTTGAATACAAAGACTGGAGTACATGAAGTTCTCAAATGTTTTGTTGCTAATAACTTTATATCAAAGGGATGATAACATTCTATAATATTGAAATTACATCAATGCCAAAGGGCAAGAAAATCCTTTGCATCTTCCTGCAGAATCACTGTAGGATCAATTAGCCAAAAGGTATTTGCTGAGCA
The DNA here is from genome assembly GCA_004027295.1 of Dolichotis patagonum. Taxonomy (NCBI): domain Eukaryota; kingdom Metazoa; phylum Chordata; class Mammalia; order Rodentia; family Caviidae; genus Dolichotis; species Dolichotis patagonum. Next base: position 114,563 of record PVJX010002249.1, on the reverse strand, counting down.
TTTCCTGTGAGCATGGATCTATGTTTTGATTTTAGTTGCATTTGGAGTTGTAAGCTATGTGCTTTTGTGCTTAGGAAGCTTAGAATCTACTTTGAAAGTGAAAATATGGATGCCCAAGAGCTATATGTCTGGAGAGCCACAAGCCCAGGAATGTCTCACCTAGATCAAGGACCAGTGGATGGCTTCACAACGTCCTTGGAAGTCATGGTGCAATCCCGATATTCCACAGTTTGCATTTTAATGTGTAAAGGCACCTTGTATGAGTGCCTTAAATTCTAGGAAGCAAATGGAAAAACAGGACAAAATCTCTCAAACATGTGTACTCAGCCTCATTCCCACCACTCAGGCTTGGTGAAATTCTCCACTTCTTGGCCCAACACACCCTCTATTCACGTCTGCTTTCTCCCTGCCTTCTGTCTAGCCAATGTCCTAAACCTTGCCATTGTTTTGCTTGAAAAATTCTGGCCAAGAGTCCCTTGAAGGAACAACTGGGTACAGGACTGATGTGGAGACAACTCAAAATGTATCTGGATCATCTTTTGATGCCAACAAGAAAGGAATTGATCAAAACAATTATAAAGGTGTATTAGAAAAGCATGGAAGTCTGTGAGAGGAGGCTAAGTAGATAGGCTTGGAGTGACATAATATATAAGGATAGTGTCATGTTATAAAAAAGTAAAATAGATACCCATCTAAGGTCTATATTGATCTAAATACATAACTGAGTAAGTTCTATTGCAGCTCCTGCCCCTACATTCTTCGAAAATGCTGTGTCCTTGTCCTGCTCTCCTCATGAGTGTCTGTGTGTTTTTGAAGACCAAACAAGGAGAAGGATTCCTCCTCTGAAAAGAATTTCTCAATTTTTGAGTATTGTTGGTCTCTTCTTCTTGTCCCTCATCTCCCGTATTATGTGTGCATTTCTTTTCAATATAGGAGCACTATATTGGAAGGTGTTGGTTAGTCTGTGTCTCTCTACAATCTGAAAATGTCTGGAGAGAAGCTACCATGTCTTAGTAAGCATGCAACCCTGCATACATCACAGGGTCTAAAACACTATTATTTTGCACCCCAAAGGCAAAGGTCATTGTGTTTTGTTCATATCTCTATTCCAGTGCTTAGTGTAGTTCTTGGCATGGTTTAGATCAAGATGACATATAGTTCATGCTTAATAAATATTCGTTGGTTGCATAAATGAATAGATGGTTCCTAAATGATCCTTCTAACTGTTTCATCTGGGATTCAGTAAAGGTAAAACTGAAGAAAGTGAGCAATCGTTGTAATGATCCTTGGGGCAACTGAAAGGTGACTTTCATGTTGAAAAGTGGAAACAAAGGATTGTTTTTAAGTACAACACCTACACCCAAACATAACAAACAAGAGGTAACTACTGAGAATTTTAGTAAAATGAATCCCACATGATAACATGCTGAACACTTTTCATGTTCATTCTTTAGAACTGCATTGCCAAGTAAGTTCTATTTGTCATCCCTTTCCTAAGTGAGAAAGGCAAAGTATGGCTACCAAATTCAAAGTCACACTGCATGCCAGTGTGAAAGATGGGGCTGATCCCTAATTTCTACACTGATTAACTTTCCCTTTGGCTCTTCTTGGGTTGTTTGGTGTTTCTCAGACTTAGAGGGATACTGGGAGAACAGGGAATCACCGAAAAGAAGAGGGGCATCTCCAGATGGACTTGGAGAAGGAAGCAGAGAACCTGAGGGTAGCTGAGGTTGCAAGGATAATGTGAGTAACAAAGAGAACATAAAGGAAACAGAAACAGAGAATTAAGAAATCAAGACTACATGACCATTCCCTAGGTCCAAACTTGGAAATTGTCTGCGCCATAAAGGAGGAAAATTGAGGTATTGATTGCATTTATTTTCTCATGACACAAAAGGTAAATTAATCCTTTTAGAGGAGAAAACATGTTTTTATTACATACTGAGTAATTTCCTTTGAAAAAGAAAAACATTTTTTAGAGCCACTGGCAGTAAAACTAGATCCTCCTCCCACATCTTAGATGAGAAGGTGTGTCATTATTCATGCATAATCTGATTCCAGATGATTCCTTGTTTACAGTTTGTTTTTTGTATTTCCTTATGTAAGCAGGAATTAATACACTCAGACATGAAAGAAATAAGTTAAATTATTTTTACTGCTTCTCTTTAGGGCGTACAATATGTCTTCTTTAACTTCCAACAACATGCAAAACAGAGGAAAAAAAGCAAGTATCTATAGAAACAGATATCTTACAGATATCTGTTTCTACAAATATCTTAAGGAATAAATCTACAGATATCTACAAATATCTTAAGGAATAAATATGTATTTACGGGCTTGTCTGGCTTACCTGCCTCCCTGGGACTTTCTGGGGACCAGGAGACATGGTCTGCCCCATTCTCACACCTGTCTGCCTGCTCTGGTTTACAGTCTCAGAGAGTCGCTCAGTTGAGCTGAAAGCAAGATGAACCTCTGGGTGTGCGTGTTTTCTGTACATTTGGTGGGTGGTGGGAAAAGGCCTAGCTGTTCTAAACTCTGACATAGCCGTCCTGGAGCTGCCATCAAACTCTGGCATGTGCATGTAATAGGGAGACTGTATTTGTGTGTTTATTTGTCAACTGATATATTTGAGAGTTTCCAAGCTTATGTAAGACTTTTAAAGGCTTTATTATTCCCACATCTTGACTATTGTGACTAAAGTTTTAATGAACATTAGGGTACTGATTGTAATTCTTTTGGATAAATACTCAAAATTAAGATTGCTGGATCATGTAATAGTTCTCGTTTTAATTTTTGAGGAAATTCTACACTATTTTCCATTCCTACTAACAAGGGCTAAGGTTCCCAATTTATCCATTGCCTCACCGACACTTGTCCTTTGATGTTTGGATAATGACTGTGCTAATGGTATGGGGTGATACCTCATTGTGATTTTGATCTGCATTTCCCCAGTGATTATAAATATTAGATACCCTTTCATATGCTTTTTGACTATTTGTGTGTCCTCTTTGGAGAAACATCTTTTCAAGTCTTTAACCCGTTTTTAAATTAGGTTACTTACTTTCTGCTATTGAATCAAAGGAGCACCTACATATTTTGGAAATTAACCCTTTATCAAGTGTATAGTTTGCAAATATTTTATCCTATTCCAGATGGCATTTTTAGTCTATTGATGGTTTCTTTTGCTGTGCAAAGCTTTTCAGTTTGAAATATTCATACTGGTCAATTTTTGCTCTTGTTACTTGTACTTCTAATGTCATCTCTGTGAAACTGTTGCCATGACCAGTGTCATAAGATTTTTTCTCCTATGTCTTCTAGGAGTTTTACAGTTTCCAGTCTTATATTTAAATTTCCATCAAAGGATGAATGAATAAATAAGACATACTTATGTAAAAACAATTGAAGGAGATCCTGCTATATATGAGACAATGAATGAACCATGAAGACATCATGCTAAGTGGAACAAGTCAGTAACAGATCAAACCCTGAGTGATTCCTTTGTACAGGTATCAGCAATAGTCAAACTCACAGACTCAGACAGTAGAATGCTTATTATTGAGGGATTTTGGAGAGAGAGAATGAGATATCACTAATCAAAGGGCAAAAAGTTTCAATCACACCAAATGAATAAATGTTAGAAATCTTCTGTATAACATTTTGCTTATAGGCAATAATAGCACACTGTAAGTTTATTAAGAAGGTGCATCTGCTGTTAAATGCTTCTTCACATCAATAAAAGAAATAGCCGAAAACCTTGGATGTTGCAAAGGTTGCTTTAGACTCTAGTAAGAAGGTCAGTGATGAAGGACTCAGATTTTTATTTTAGAAGACTCAGATTTAAGGAGGGACTCACTGTCAGGTGACAACGCTGTACTTATGCCTCCCCTAGAGTGAGCACTTTCTTAAATTTTGGGGCACCCCTGCCAACTTCACTCTAGTTTCAGCCTAAAGATCCCTGTAAATGTGTGATTTTTTAAGTTCATTTTTACGTCTTTTGCCTAGAACTCTTTTCTAGGTAATTTACATTTTCTAACTTACATTTCAGTGGATAGCTTTGTGCATATGATGTCTCCTTAGAAATATGTTTCTACCTCTTTAATTCTTGTGTCTTACATTGCTTCTTTTTGCAGCCTTCATTATAAGAAAACACAAGTCATTTTTATTATTTGATGTAGAGATGAAATAGCGTATCTTTGATAGGGATTATCAACTGTGGCAGTAACAGAGCTGTAAAGTTTGACCTTATGAATCCAGAAAATGATGGCAGCTGGGAACTTGAGGCCTCCTGTCTCCCTGGGTCTGTCTCCTCATTCCAGCATCTCCTTGAAATCTCTTTGAAGGAATAAGCTAGCTTTATTTTCTCTCCAATTCAAATAAAGTTTATTCCATGTCATCTGTTAGTAGGTCTTAGGCTCAGGGGATAGTTGAACCTTACACAGCTTGATATCATGATGGAACTAAAATGAAATATCGTCACAACTTACAGAATCTTTATCAAGTGCCTCTCTGTTCTAAGCAATCATTAACTCCTCACCTCTGTACCCATCTTGGAGCCAGCGCACATGGAACACGTTTGTTCTATGCGCACTGCTCTATTCTTGGATGACTGTGTTTTTCCACATAGTGGGTAGATTCTGGGGCCCAAAGCATATGTCTAAATAGAATTTATGTCTTCTCTTTTAGACAATACTAAGGGTGCCCATGACCTTGGCTTATCCTGTCTATGGCTGCATCCATCTTTTTCCTGGGACTGTTGTCTGGAAGGAAGATATTGCCACCAGTGAGTGCCCCTAAGTCCCATGAAGGTGCTATAGTTGGATCTGGAATGTTCTCTCAAGGACATGTGAGTTAAATGCTGAGTCCCCAGCCTGATGTTACAGGAAGGAGGTGGAAACTTTGAAGAGCAGGGCCCTAGTGTGAGATCATCCATTTGTTAGGAACATACCTTTGGAGGGGAGAATGGGACACAGATCTTCTTTTTTCCTGGCCACAAAGTGAAGGACGTTATTTTGCTATGGGCTCCCCACCATCATGTGCTCCTTCACCACAGGCTGCAAAGTGACAGGGCCATGTCCTGACACTTTCAAAACTGTGAGATCAAATAATAAGTGTTTTTCCCCTATAAGTTGATGACCTCGGGTATTTGTTACAGTAGCAGAACACAGGTGGTTGGTTATTAACTCAGCTAGGATACTGGGTAGAGGGGTATATGGGGCAAGGGTAAGTAAATCCACCTTGCATTTGGAAGCTCCTTGTACACTCTTTCTCTGGCTTTGCAACAGGCTTTCTTATTACTTTTTCCATTTTATAGAAATCAAGATCTAGAAAAGTCAAGAAACATTTTCAAATATACAGTGAGTGATGGAGTCCAGATGTTAACTCACAGTCTGACTTCAGAGCTTCAAACTTTAGTAGTGTCCTGTGATGCTCTGATCCCACTCCTGAGAGTGCTACCACCTGGTGATTCAATAGCACAGCAGAATCTGGTGATAAGGCAGCATCAGTGACCACTGGGTCTTCCAAGGACCAGATCCTCAGTGTTTCATTCACTCTGTAAGTCAGGGTACTCCAGAAAAATAGAACCAACAACCATTTATTATGGAGTATTAGTTCCCATGATTATGGAGGCAGAGAAGCCTCTGGATTGGTCATCTGTACTTTGGAGCCCCTGGAGAGCCAGTGCCATCACAGAGCCAGAAGTCTGAAAGCAGGCCCATGGTATAGATGGTATTGATTTTACTCAGGGACTGAAGTCTTACTGTCTTGGTTACTTTTCCCACTGCTGTGACAAAATACTCAAAGCTCACATGTTAAAGGACAAAAGGTTTGTTTCAGCTCACAATTTGCAGAGGTCTCAGACCATAGTCGGCTGGCTCCAATATAGGGTGGCATGACAAAAGGGCACCACAGAGGAGAAACAGTTCATGCAGGCAGAGCCAGCAAGCCAGCACGCAAGTAGCAACCTGTCCTATTCCATCCAGGCTATTAGCCTATGGATTGGTGCCACTCACACTTGGGGTGGGCTTCCATTATCCATACCCAGAAGTACGCTAAGCCAACTGAGTTATCACATCCCCTCAAATCCCTGTATGACGTATCCAAATCCAGCGTCACATGCCCATGATCCAGTCACCTCTCCCAAGGCCCACCTAGGAGTGTCTGACACTCTGGGAGAACACTTAGGTACAAGACACAACACCTGAAAACTAGGAGTGCTGGAGGTAAGAGAAGGTCAAAGTCCTGGTTTATGCAGCCAGGCTGAGCTTCCTTTCTCTTTTCTTCTGTCCAGGACTTTGGTGAACTGGGTGGTGCATTGGGGAGGGCTATCTGCTCTACTCAGCTCACCAATTTCATGCTGGTCTCTGTCAGTACTGCCCTCACAGAGACACACAGAAATAATGCTTAATTATTTCTCTGGGCCCAGCTAAGATAATACATAAAATTAACCATTGTAACCAGTCAGAACAACCTCAGTCTTGAGCAGTGTTCTGAAGATGTCCTCAAAGGTAAGAAATCACTCAGTTAGTTGCTTAATTAGGGAGGTAGCTGGAACTATTTGAGGGCACGGGAGCACATAGTGACTTGAGTAAGTCTGGAAAACATGAGATGAGCTAAGTGTATTTCAATAGACCCATACTATCCAACATGGTCTCCACTAGACTCACCTGAGTATTTAAATAAATTAAAAATAAATAAAATTAAAACACAGATTTCCAGTCTTTCTAGTCACATGTCAAGTGCTTAGTAGCCATGTGTAGCTGGTAGTTGCCACAGTGAATAATACGAAATGCTTCCATCATGGAGAACTGGGCAGCATTGCCTTGGCAAGTCCTTGAATGGCCTTTGATACCATAATTGATATTTAAATCACACTCTGCTAAAGTTTTTGCCTTATTTCCAAGTGTCACAGAATTTTTCTTACATGAAAACAAGTTTAGAGTTCAATAGTCAATATATTTGGGGAGGCATTGATTAAATAAATTGTACTCTTGATTTTTAAAGTCTTTGATATGTCAGTGTGCATTTTGGCCATCCAGGAGGGAATTAGAGAAAGGGAATGTTTTCTAACTTATTTGGACTATATTATCTTTTCACCCCAGTATTTATTAGATCTGGTCTATGAGGTATTCCACTGATCAGGAGTACCTCTATGGAGAATGAATACAAAATGAGAAGTATTGAGATTCTTGTTCTTGGATAAGCTATCTGCTCTGCAAGAAGACAGATTGCTCAGTAGCCTGTGTGCTGGAGAGGCCTCATGTAGGAGCCCTGATGAAATCTCATGTTGCTCACGGTTGCTTCTGTCAAGAGCACCAGACACAGAGGAAGCAGCCTTGGTCCTTTTGGGCCAGACCCACTACCCACTGAATATTTCTGTGTGGCATCAGTTGATGGCCAAGGATATTGCTCAACCATGGAGTGCCCAAATTTTATAATTAAATAATCCAGGAGAGACAGTAAAATGATACTGCTTTAAGCCAGTAGGTTTTCACCAGTAGCTGCTTATGCAGCAATGGTAACCAGAACAGAATTTCTCCAGCAAGAAATAGTTTCCCACAAAAAATTAACAGTTAACAAATCGGTCATTTATCTATAGTCTATAATTTATGTAAGTTCTCAACATAACAAACGAAAATGCTAGACACTTTGATTGTTACAAAGATGGGACACCTTAGACTAAAGTTGATAAAAGGAAAAGCAAGCCAAGAGGCAGATCTTGACTACATTAGTTATTCATTGCTCCATATTAAATTATCCTGAAATATATTAGCTTAAAAAAAATAATTTTCCACTTTCTATAGGTCAGGAATTGGGATGTAGCTTAACTGTCTACTGGACCTCTATCTGTGAAATCACAAATAAAGTGTCAGCTGAGTTGCAATTAACTCAAGCCTCAACTGGAGAAGGACCCACTTCTAGGACTAGTTTGGAGTAGTTGACATTGCTTCTTGTCCTTTTGGCTAAGATTAAATGTGGAGTAGTTGGATAATTTGGTTCCTTGTGGTCACATGAACTGAGACCTCAGTTCCTCCCCAGCTACTGACTGCAGGCTACCTTGGTTCTCACTCAAATGGAACCCTCTATTGGGCAGCTCACAATATGACAACTGGTTTCAACAGAGCAAGCAAGAAACCAAGAGAAGGTGAACAAGGTGAATCTCACAAACTTTCGAATGCTAGCCTCAAAAATGATGTCTCATCACTTTTGCAGTAGTATGTTTATTAAGATATAGTCTCTAGGTCTCTTAGTCTAAGGTGACTGTACAAGGATACTAGCAATTGTTGGGAGCTACTGCATAAGCCAACAGCATTGACCTTCCATGTGACTAATGGGGGTAAGACTGCAGCTTTACCTGATAGCCAGTAAGGCTCTTGCACTGACATATCAGATTACATTAAACAGAACGTGACCATTACAATACAGGAATAATAAAATCTAAATTTCCCGCATATCTACCTTCAGCCCTTCATTGTTTCCATTTCCCTTTCTCAAGGGACAATTTTTTCAAGTTCATGTAACATTGTTCTCTAAGGCACTGAGTTAGACTTCCACATGTTCACTTCTAATAGCTATGCTTTCTTGGACAAATTCATGTTTTTTTGTGACCTTTCTGCCAACTTGCTGGTGTTGATGGACCTAAAGCAAATAACGAAGATCTACCAACCTGCTCTGTTTTCATTACTGACATGTCTAAAGGGCACAAAATTAGATTCATCCTATCTTAGCAGCTGTTTTGTTGCTTCTCCCAGATCATGGGAAGCAAAGTGAGCTAATTTTCCCAGCCTAGCAGGAGGAAATGATTCAACACACACACTTCGGTCAACATAAATAATACTGATCATCATATTTATAAGTTAAGGTTAAAATTCTGAGGTGTCATGGGGACAGCATCTTAGATTCTAAAGCAAGTGTGAAAAAAATAACTATAGTCCAAACAAGCACCAGAAATATCCCTTCAACTTTAGTATTAAAATCTCCTACATATAACAATGTTGTTTTGTATATACCTTGTAGGCTCTCAAAGAATCCATCATACTGACTTTTTTTATTCTGTACTGGGAAAAATTATCATTTGTTCAACTGTGTCCCAGATGATGTGGTTGACTTGGTTTATTGCCCTTGTTCTATTAAAATCTGTTTATTCAGTTATTTATGGCACAGCATGTCTGCTAGTGCAAAAGAGTACATGACGTGGTTTTATTGCTGTATTAGCTCGTTTTCTGTTATCATCATGAACTACCTAAGGCTGGGTAATTTGTAGAGAAAGATGAATATTTAGCTCCCACTTTTGGCAGCTGAAAGCCTAAACAAGGTAGAGCTAGCTCTGGTGATAATCCTTCCTCCACCAGCTAAGTCATTTCATGGTGAATGGCATCATGGCAGAAATGTGCGCAAAAGGAAGAGATCAGTGGTGAGATAGGAACCCAGAGAGGGTGGACAGTGGCTAGGTTTATTCTAATAATCTTTTTTGGACAAATATCAGGGATCCCAGGAGAGTCACGCTAATTCCTTCCAAGAACAGTGCCAAATGACCCAACCTCTTTGCTTCACCTCTTAAAGGTTCCACCACCTTCCAAAATTGTAACATTGAGCCTTAACTTCCTACCATGAACCCTTGGGGAACATATGCAAACAATATCCAAGTCATAAAAGCTGCCTATTTTTTGTTTGTTTTGTCAGTATAGAAGTCACCTCTGTATTGCTGTAACCAGATACCAGAAATACATAATTTAAAGGAGCAAAGGTTTATTTTGTCCTACGCTTTCTGAGGGTTCAGTCCATGCTGGGCTTTCTGAGGCAGAAACATTATGGGTATAATGGAGAAGGGCATAGTGGAAGAAAGTTGCTCAACTCATAGCAACCAAGGAGCTGAGAGAGAGGAAAATAGCTGGAGCAGAAAGTATAAATGACCACATATATTCCTCAAGGTCACTCTCCAGTGACTCATGGGGACATACCCAGTTTACTAGTTTCCTTGGTACCTCTTAACCAGCAAGTTGACAATCAAGATTAACCATCAAAATCAATAACAATGAAAAAAATGGGAAACAACATGCTATCTCAGAAAATCTAGCTCAGGAGTTGGTGAATTTATTCTATAGAGAAACAAATAGGAAATACCTTAGGTTTTGCAGGCCATACATTTCCTCAGTAATGATATTTCAACTTCATGTTAGATTGTGAAAGCAGACATAACATAAATGAATGGTCATAGCTGTGTGTCAATAAAATATTTTTTTAAAGATGTGGTGAACCAGAATGGATTGTAGGTCATGGTGTAGTTGAGTAATACTTACCTATTCTGCCTTGTGTTGAATCTTTTTATAATCATTCATCCATTCATCCATCCACCCACTCATTCGCCCATCTATCCATACATCTTCATCCTTCTGCTTAATGACTCCTCACATGTTTCTTGAGGGCCTACAGAATACAGGAAGTATAGGCATGCACACTAGGTGTAGCAGCCTTGCTCTCACTTCATGCTGAAATGAGAGGGCACATGGTAATTGCAACTCTGTGCTCCAGCTGTTGCTGAGATTAGAGAAGCTGGGGCAGGTCCCCAAAGTCAAGACATCCTCCCTTTCACATCTAATTGCCTCTTACACCCACCTTCATTCCAATCTGTCTTTCTACTTCTTAATTCTTTCTTGAGCTGCAAAGAAGAAAAACAAACAAATAAGAAAATCTCCTTAAAACTATAGCTGTAATTTAAAAACCCTCTGCTCAAGGCAGGAGTATGGGGTGGTGAAATAGAGGGGACCTTTAAAAAGAACCTGCACCCCTTTACAGTTTCCAAAACTTTTCTTCTCTTTAGACTCTGCCAGAGGTGAGAGCTTTACCATAAGATCTATTGCTGTTCCCAGTCTCGCTAAATGTTGGTATTTATTTGTTCCTTCTGAGAAAATGTAAAGTGTCTCCACCATCCTCAGAGTCATGCTCTGATTCTCAATCTAGAAGAACTGTTAAAGTCTACCATAGCCTCTAGAAATCAGGAAAATAACAAATGACTAGAGCTCAGGTCTGAATCGAGGATATGGTGTCGAGAATGCCTTGGACGTTACAGAATAAAGGATAGAGGAATGGCTATGAAAGAACTGGGTTAATCTCTGATGTGGTACAGACGAATTGACAGATATATGTGAAATTCCGGGTATGAAAATGATAGATCTTTCTTGGGACCCACTGTTTGTCTTCCTCTAACAGTTCTGAGAATTAAGACAGCAAGGGTCATTGCATGCAGGGACTTGGGTTTGCCATCCCATTGCAAGATTGGCTCTACCATGAAGTGGCCTCTGTCTAGTTGCTGGCTGTGCCTTCTGATCTGCGGGAAGAGATTTGAAGACCCTTTGGTTTAAACAGGTGCTGAAAGGCAGGGAAAGCCAAAATATTTTGTTCTTTCTGGGTCATGAACTGTTTGCTGTTGGAAACATCTGTGTGGACAGGCATAGAGGCTAAACATAACAGAAGCACAGCAAAGGATGATGGCCATCTTTTTGGAGGGAGCTCCCTGAGGACCCCAATAAAGTCGGTCTGTTCAACACAAGCCCCTTGCTTTGGTCCACAGTGACAGGCAATGAATTATCCACGTTGGCTAAAAGGGCAAGGTCGCCTCATAACAACATCGCCCATATGCTGCAACTAAATCAAGCCTGTCCCCAAATATCATTTGGGGAAGATGTGCACGTGTGCGTGCACGTGTGTGAGCGTGTTTAGAGTGAGGTGATGATGTAGGCGCGCTTTCAGAAGCAAAAATCACCATAATTAGAGGAAATGCTACAAGTTCATTTCCTCAAAGAGGGGGGAAAAAAGAAGCAAGTGAGAGAGAAGGAGCTTAAAGACTAGATGTTTAGACAGGCCTGCAAGCCCCCTTGTGACCTTGCTCTGATATTTAACAAAACATTAATCTTCTTGCCAGCAATTATAAAGGATACAGTGATGTCGCTGGCTCTCAGAGAGTGAGTAATAGTAATTCCATTGTTCCCTCTTATTTATGCCTTGGCTGTACCAGGCAGATGAGGTAAGTTAGGGCTTTGATATGTTATTATTCTGCACTGGCAATACAGAAAGAATGCTTACACAAATATCTGTCTGTTTCAGGGGCACTGTTTCACACCTCCTTACAACTCCAGATCAAAGCGTTTCAACATTTTATTATGAAATCATGAAAATCCTCCTCCACTTTGCATATGAATTATAGTCTTTTTTTAAACCACCAGTGTAGCCCAGTGACAGTGGCTTTTGAACCACTACAGGGAACAAGGTGTTAGATATTTATTCCTTGAAGGCTGTGACTAGTGGGATAAAATTGCTGAATGCAGTTTGTCAGGGTACTGTCCAAGATCTCCAACAGACACAAAAGCTTGGGGGTGGGGGACCCTGGTACTGCGAGGAGGGCAGTGATTTCTTCTTCTCTTGTCGGGAAACAAAATTTGCTGTGAAAGCTTCTATGTGAGAGTGAGGAAGAAAGAGAAGCTTATGTACCTTGTAATTTCAAGCTAAACAAAAAAGAAGCCATCCTCACCTTCCTAAAATAAAATCAAATCCTTATCCAGAGATGGGGTGGTGGCTGTTTACTATAAGTGGTAACTTCTAAATTGTCACTCAGACTTCTGCTCTCATTGATCTGGCAGTGGGGGAGAAGCAATTGCTTCTTTTGTGGGATTAGCATATCAACTGGGTATCTTCCCTTTTAGTTGGCCTCTTTCTCTGGGGACAATTAATAATCTCCTCTGGAATGTGGAGGTAGGAGGGAAGTTGCCTGACAATTTTGATGTCTGCAGGATATGTGTGTGCCTGGTGTCTGGATTCTTTTACTTGCAGGTTTTGTTTCTATAAAGAGAGTGTGGATGGCAAGAAATCAAAGTAGTCATATTTTAGGAAAAGAGATTTCATTTGGGGTGGGAAAGAGCTCTGTAGTTGTTGAAAATTGTTTACATTTTTTTTTTTTTAGTACTGGAGATCAAACTCAAGGCCCTGTGTATGCAGAGCTAGCACTGCCCCTTAGCCACATCCCAACCTCAGAAAACGTATTTTAGATTTATCACAATCCTGCAGCAACCTTGATAGTTCAATTTCTGGCTTAGATGAGCACTTATCATCTGGTGGCATCTCGGTAACTATGACAGTGACTTGTCTTATTGAACATGGAGTACAAGGAGATGTTTCATGGGGAAATGAGAGGGAGAAGCAAAAAAACAATTTTCCTCCAACAGTGTCAAAGTGGATCTTTGCATCAGATTCCAGCCCACTCCCAGTGATGTGTGGGGAGATGGACAGGGAGCAGAGCTCTGAGCTGCTACACATCACAGTTAGGAGGAGACAGATTTCCTGACTGAAAATTCCCCTCCCTGAGTTTGTAGAGGCAGATGTGGGGTAGATGGCAACGTGGGTGGCCGCCACAAAGCCACAAAGTTAGTCTCCAAAGTAAGGTCCACCCTTCACCCTGCACAGGACTCTTGCTGATTTTTATTCAAGGATACTGCAGAGGCAATTCTGAGGTCATACCCTGCTTTTTCAGTAAGATGTTCTTCCTCATCTCAGCTAATAGCATCCTGAACTGCTCAGCATTGCGGGTTAACAGTTTACAGAGTGACTTATGGTTTAACCCATTGGTCTTAAAATGGACAAACATTTGTCAGAAATATTGGTGGGAATTTCTAATCTTGTTCCTCTCTCCAGATTCTGATATTTATGAAAGGCTTTTGCCCTAGAATAAGGTACAGTGGGAGGCAGAATCAAAAATGAGGTCACTTCCTCCTTCCCCTGTGACAGCTTCCTTTTTCCTTTCCCAGTGGTGCAAAAAAGGTCCCAATCAGCCCCTTGTGCATCATCAATGCCTTCCCAAAGCGCCACCCTGGTCAGAGGTTATATGTATATCCCATACCCCATATTCCTGTCAGAGAATGCCAGGCTGTCTATAGTCATGGACTTCTCTCCGTGTCCTTGGAATAAAGGCTACTTTTATTTTATATCTTCTTTCTTATTGTGCCGAAAACCTAACAATTTATACGTAATGTGAGAGTTGAGGCTCTATCCTCCTCATTTGTCTATTCCTCAGGGCCAGCAGCAGACCTCTGCTCACAACCCAAGTCTAACTCATAGAGTCATGTGCTCACTCATGCCACTTCCCTTTGCTTAGAAGGATGCTAAACTTAACTGTAAATGTTTGGTAGTATCTACCAGGAATGCTATGTTGAGAAGAATTCTAAACCTAGACTAACATGACTCCTTTCTCCAAAGAAGGCTCCGTTAATTAATGATGAGTGAGTCTCGATGATTGATTAGTAATGGCTGCCTTAGTCAAAGAGAAAAGAAGGAAGCTACTGTCCTAAGAATTCATAATAGCTGAGTCTCCTGGGCTGCCCACCCTTCTCTTTCCTTTCTCTAAAGTTCAGCCTCCTCCCAGGTTCCTTCCTGTTCCATGGAGCCTTCCTACCAACGATAGCAACTATTCCCTCTTCCACGGCTTGATGTGGTTTTTTTACCCCAAACTCAGGGGTGCATTATAACTGAGCTACTTCCTCGGTCCTTTTTATTTTGAGGCAGGTTTTCACTAAATTAGGCCAGCCTTGCACTTGCCCTCCTTTTGCCTCAGCTTCCCAAGTATCAGGGAAAACAGGCTTGTGCTACCATGTTTGGTACATGGTTGAACATCTTTAGGTTCCTAGCTTCTCTAAGCATGGAGTCACTGTCTGCCTTGAATATCTCCTGGTTGTTTTCCTCTGTAAAGGTCTTGGCTTTCTAGTGAGAGGAGAACTCCTGAAGTCAGGACTTACCTTCTTCTCCCTTACCAGAGAGCCCATTCCAGTGATGGGACTCAGTGTGAAATCCAGTTGTAGAGCTCAAGAGATTTCAATTTGTGACAAAATAAACCAAGGGTGTTTCTACTACCAATCCCTACCCCACAGAGGGTTCTGTCTTTAGTAGTGCTCAGTTTCCTGTGACACCAATACTGGCTTTCATAAGCCTAATAACATTCAAAGTCTCATCAAGAAAGGATTTGTATTAATTGTCCCAAACTCACAAGTAATTATTCTAATACTTAGGAGGAAGATAGCAGGCTGGCATTTTACTCCGTCTATTGCCAATCTAAAGAATAAAGTCAATAGGGGGGTTGGTAATCCACACTTGTAAACCCCTACCACTCTGGAGACTGAGGCAGGAGAATTGCAAGTTCAAAGGTCAAACTTGAACAATAACAACAAAAAGACATAGGATGTTTCTATTGTTTTCTATTTAGTTTTAAAAATCCTTTCTAGATGTCTAATACCTAACAAGAAATAGTTTAAACTTTGGTTTCTCATTCTTCTTTCATTTCCCTAATGGTTTGTGAAGAATTTACAAATTTGTGCCTTGGGTCTCAGAATGGTCCACTATCAAATAAAAGCTACTTAAGAGCTATATCAGCAAAAGGAGCAACTTTACCTAATGCCTTTTCAGCAAAAGAGAAAAGAAATCACTACAATTAGGAATTTGGTCAGAACCTTGCAAAAACAGGTATTGACCAGGAAGGTTTGCCTTTAATTTAAGGATTTGCACCTGGAACACCAGAATGATTAATGGTGTGTACCAGAATCATTTGCAGAAGGGATGCTTTTTAGCCTCATCCTAAAAAAAAACAAAAAAGATACCTGTCTTCTAACAAAATTTGGAAAGATAACTTGAGAGAAACCCTCCAGTCCTTGTACAGCGGCATTCTTGCATCAGTTTATTTGGGCATCAATGACTGGGTCTATTTGGGGATATCATCTTCTGTCAGGAACAGAAATTTGCAGAGAATCTTTGAGCCTACCCCTGATAAATACTTTAAGGTATAAAAGAAACACTAGTGGTGGTTCTTCTTACAATGAACTGCTAAGAAGCACGGGGGTCACAGGCGAGGACAGAAAGTGATTCAAATGACCATTGCATGTATATTTTGGCTAATACTGTAAGGAGAGTAATAAGGGTTAAGGATAGAGTGCTAACCCAGTGCGTGTGAGGCCTCATTACTGAAATAATTATAATGAAAACAATGGCAAACATTTTAAGGGCTATGTCCCAGATTCTGTCCAAAGCTTTTTATTATAGACATGTGATCCTATGATAATTCAATGAAATAGATACTCTTATTGTCATCTTATTGCTCTTTACAGATGAGGAAATCAAGGCACTGGGAAGAGAAAGGAAGGGAGAATCATGCCCAGGTTTGATTATTAATGTCACTGGAGCTGTTTTTGTGTTTGAGCCTTTAGAGAAGGGACTGCAAAAAAGTTTGCTGGGTTCTTTTGTTTAGAAATGAATTGAATAGTATTAATATTTAGATAGAATATTTAGATCCAAAAGGAAAAATTAGAGTTGGAATAATAATCATGGTAAATGAGAGAGAGAGAGAGAGAGAGAGAGAGACAGAGAGAGAGAGAGAGAGAGAGAGAGAGAGAGAGAGAGAGAGAGATTCTGCAGTGTGATGAAGTGTTGCTCCCAGGGCCCTGGGCTGGCCTCCTGCTCCAGGGATGTCCCCTCCCTGTGTCCTCCCCCTTGTCCAGCAGCTCAGCTGACACGTGACAGAAGCTGACAAAAGGAAGAATTCCACAGCCTCTGCACAGAGCTTGTTCATAATTTGTCACATTGTTCCCCCACTTGGCTGCGCATATGAGATATGTAAGACCCCCGACAGCTCCGCTAGCACTGCGGCTGCTGGGCACAATGGGGGAGAGCCCAGGCTGCATTGTGGCTGCAACCTGGAGCCCCTTGGCCTTTGTGACTGCCAATGGGACGCTTCCAGTCATGGGGGCGGGCCTTTGTGAGCTCAATTAAACCCTGAGTGTGGAAGGGTGAGGAAGCCACGGCTATCTGTGCAAACACACGCAACAGTTACCTGCTTGGGCGGCGTTTCTGAGCCAGGGAAGCAGGAGTGGGATGCTTATAACATAGTCATCCTCATGCTGGGCGTGCTGGGCCAGCGGGGCTGATAACTCCCCCACGCAGGACTTGACTTGCACTGCGGAGGGGTAACTCGGCTCCTTCTCCCTGCCTGCTCCAAGCCTGGGGTGGTATCGTGTTCACAAGCAAAGAATAAGTAGCAATGGGGAGGAGAGCGGGGTGGGGAAAGATGGATCAGCCTGTACCATGCTGCGGTTAAGTGGGGACCTTGGGCTATAGGTAACGTCATAGACTGTGTATTTCCAAAAGCTGGAAGGGTTCGGGATGTTTTAATAGGAAATGATAGATATTCGAGGACAGAGATATATTTATCTACCCTGGTGTTAACATCACACAAAGTACCTATATATCGAAGTAACACCTCCCGAAGCTGAGTAATTTTTGTTTTTGTGTTTGTTTACTTTTGCAGTGCTGAGGATGAAGCAAGACCTGGCGTGTGGTGAGGAAGTGTTGTACCATGGAGTCGTATCTCAGCCTAATTTTTATGTTTTCATGTTATCAATGATAAGTAAATTTAAATGAAGAAAATATGATTTTTTAAAAAATAAAAAGATAGTTTTAAAAAGTAAGAAAGAAATAAATGGAACTAGCCCATTTAAGGACAGTGCCCACATCCAGGGTGTTAGTTATGCTGTGCTCTGGTTCCTGATGATTTTGGTCAGTGGAATCCACGTCCCCAGTGTCCTGTGCCGCAGAGCTGGCTCCCTGGCTACTGTACTTTCTTGACTTTGCTCATCTTCCCTTCAGTCTTCTTTGCAGACATCAACTAAATAATATTATATGTGGCTTCAGGCATGGTGCCCTTGGAGATTCAGTTGTACACATCTGTACAGTGGGGTGAGGGACACATCTCCATGCAGAGGAGCAGCGGAACTAGAGAGCTGGTCATTCCCCTCATACACTGGCTTTGTTTGTTTCTCCTGATGATTTCTTTGCTTTTAAAATTATAAATTATAAATCACATATGATACATGTAACATCTATATAAGTTATGGAAGCCTAATCATGAAAGAAAAACAAGCAAATGCTACGCACTCTCCACTCATGTTAGCAAATAGAACATGAACAGTAGAGATGTGTTTCTATGTTCCTCTTCCGTCTCATTCCCATACCTTTACATTTCCACAAAAGTACTTGCAATACATGAGCACACATGCACACACACGCACACACACTTAATAAGCAGAGAGATCATTATCTGAATTCCAGCAACATGCAAAAGTAGAGCGAATACTTAGTAAACCCCCATATCTGTCAACCAGTTTCAGCAATTGTCCACTCATGGCCCATTTGTCTCATTCTTACCCTACCCACCTCTTTCTCTTTCACATGATTGTGATGTCAAATTTTTACATCATTTTAGTTCCAATTTTGAAAACACATTCTTTATGGTTTTACCATATAGACTTCTAAACAATAACTTTAAATTTTTCCTTTATATATTTTATAAAAACAGGCTGCTTTGCATGTTTTCTTTCTTTCTTTTTTAAAATCGGTACCTGGGATGAAATTCACAACCGTGTGCTGGCAAGGCAGGCACTTATGCCACTGAGCTAAATCCCCAGACCCTGTATTCTTTCTTTTTTACTCAGTTTTATTTTGTGTATTTCTTTCTCTCTGCTGTGTAGCTGTGCCTTACTTTGGCAACTGAACAGTATTTCAATTTTTGAGCATTCTATCATTTATTTGCCCATTCTTTTGTGTATGGACATTTACATTATTTCCTGTTTAAAGAAATTTAATAAATGTATTGCAAGTATACTTAGACATGCCTTTGCAGTATACATGCAAGAATTTCTCTTGGGGGAGACCACTAGTATTTTAAAGTCTTAGCTACATAGACCTTTCTACCTTTATAACGTGATATCAAATTATTTTTAAAGCAACTGACTTTTTATTATTTTTTTAAATTTTAAAATGAAAAAAGAACAAGAATGATTATATAGAATTTCAAAACAATATAATAAGAGATTGACAATGGTAATATATTGCAAATTTTTATCTTCAAAGCAGTTGCTCAGATTACAAGATATAAGCATGCAAAAATGATCAAACAATGAAAGCACAAACCGTTCTTTTTGATGAACTAACAGAGATCAGTAGTGTAATTATCTAGTATATATATATCCCTTCTTTCTGAAAGAGTTGTGCCCTTGAAAGCTGCAGTGGGAGGCAGGACCAAGGGGCGGGACCACACTGTAGTCACCTTTTCCAGTGGCGCGAAAGTACCCTCAATCAGTAAACTGTGCATTACCTGTCCCCGCCCTGGGTGCCACCCAGGTCAGAGATTATATGAGTACCCTAACCCGCACGTGCAGATTAGAGAAGGCCAGGCTGTCTGTGGTCATGGACTTCTCTCCATGTCCTTGGGAATAAAGGTCTCTTTTGTCTCATATTTTGCTGTTTCACCGCGCCGAAAATCCTAGCACTTTCTTTTCTCCTTTCCCTCATCCCAGTTCTTTCCTTTTGAGCAGTTTCTTTCCACTTCACTTTCACAATAGCTATTGTAACACTCCACACTCATGTTTGAGTTTCACTGCCCTACATTCTCATCAAAATTTGGTGCTAGCTTTTTCTTAATTTCTTGCCAATCCAGTGATATAAAAAAGGTTTCATTGTGATATTAGATCCTCTTCCCAGCTTAGCACTAAGGTTAAGAAGGCATCCTCTTTTAGCTGCCCATTCCTGTTTCCTCTCCTGTCAAGCTTTTGTCCTTGCATTTCACCCATCTCCTATTGAATTGTTTTTTCTTATTCACCTTAGCTTTCAAGAGTTCTTTAATTATTCTAATTACTAAAACTTTTCTTGATTGATTGGAAAATACATTCACACTGTTAGTGACATTTTTTAACCATGTGCTGCTTTTCCATGAAAAGAAATTCTTAATTTTATAGCTGTCATGTTTGCAAATCTTTTATTATTTTTGTTAGTAGAAATATTGGTCTTGTGTAAGTTAAGTGTTCCCCATTCAATGGTCATGAAAATATTTTTCTATATTTTCCTCCAAAACTATAATGTTTTGCTTTTTATATTCAAATGGATGGTCTCCCTGGGGAATTTTGGTGTATGGTGTGAGATAGGGAATGTAACTTTAATTTTTTTTTCCCATGTGGGCAATCAATTTCCCCAGTAACACTTACTGAAAAATCCATTCTCTTGAAGTAATTAATAGAGCTGACTATCATCTGATTCATTCCATGAAGGACGTAAATATGGCAGAGTGCCTGGAATTCCGGAAAGGGAAAGTAAGTGTCATTGATGAGGAGGGAATGGCTTCACTGAGCTGAACACAAAAGGAACCAGCTATGTGAGAACTTGCAGGTAAAGTTTTCTCTGCAGGGAATAAAGTAGGTGCAGAGCCTTGAGGTGAGAATGAGATTTGCATAGCTGAGGAACAAAAAGAAGGCTTCCCTGTCACAGATGAGGAAAGGCTGTATAGGCCAACTTCAGCCTCAGTGATACCATTCTGGAGATTGTAGGAAACGAAAAAGAATTAAGACTTTGTGCAAAGCACAGTGAGAAACAATGGGGAATTACAACCAGATGAATGATGGATTCTAATTTACATGGTGGAAAGATCACATGAATGGAAGCTGAGCAGATGATTATGAAGACCAGGTGAGACGAGGATATCACAAAGGTCTGTCTGGGCAGAATGAGATACTGAGGTGAGCCTCTCTGCTGGAACTCATCTGGCAGAGCATAGTGGAAAACTTCCTTAGAGCCCCACGACTCTAGGCTTCTCTTTGTGTCTCTTGTGCTCTGATTCACCTGTCCCTCTGCCTTGGGGTATCCTTTCTCCAAACTCGTCAGAATCCTACCTACCCCCTTGAAGTCCTTTTCATGAGCTTCCTCCTCCATTTTGTAGCCTCCAGGTGAAATAAATTTCTTTCTCCATTTTCTGGGCTTTGCTTTCTAAGCCTGCCTGGTGGGCTTCAGCCCTGTCCATCATATACTAGAGGTCCTTGTGTTTGTAAGTTCTGGTCTCTATCTTGCTGCCAGCAAGCTGAGTGGTCATAAGCCAATCTTTTTCTCAATCTCAGCTTAAGTTTCACCCTCTCTCAATAAGGGCAGTTGTGCTCTATCTTTTCCAGGGTCCTTCTCAGATAATAAGGCCCTGTATCATTCTCCCCTACCGTATTAGTCTATTGAATTGAGGCACCACATTTTCATTTTTATCATTCCACCCAGACTCTTACTGAGTAAATATTGACTATTATAATCCAAGTGATCCTCATTACCAATAAGCATTTACTCTGTGTTCTAGATGGTATTTTATGCAGGCAGTTAAAAAGAGAAAAGGCAGAGATTTGAGGATGTAGATTGCTATTAGTTCCACTGGCTGTTTTGTTAGCTCCTTCCTGGATGTAATCATGGAGTGGCCACAGATTTGTTGATGACAAATGGTTTGATGACTAGTTATGGTTTGTCTAGTCCTTTTTGTGCTGTTGTTAAAGGCTGTTTTAACTTGATAAATTTTCGAGATGCCAGCAAAGAGGAAAGCATCCCCTCCTAACCTGGATTTAAGTAGGCAGGTGAACAGCTTGAATGTCAGCATTTGAAGCATCGTGGCTGCTGACTGCTTCACCAAGAAGGGCCACTCCCAAGTGGGGTAGAAAATGATCCCTCTTTGTAGTGGTCACTGAGGGTCACAGAAGGCATTTTCTGAGTTCACTATTTCTTGGGCATCTGCTTGGCCCTTGTGTGTTCACAGATATAAGCTATGATTTCAGCTCTCAGGACCTTCCCGAGAATGAGGACATCCATGCTATGCTTAGGGAACTCAGGTCCCAACTTGATATGTGCTCCAGAAGTCCTGGAGTGCCATACTGTTCCAGAGGTCTGCCTGCTGGAATCAGGGAAGGCATCTCAGAGCAAGTGGCACTTTGAAATGGGTCTTAAAGAATGAGCTGACATTTGCCAAATGGAAAATGTTATTCCAGGGAGGGGGAAAGAATATATGAATTATGAGTGTGCAAAGAATGTTTTACACAAGTAAGTATTCTAGTGTATCTAAAGGTAGGAGACATGATAAAGACAGGAGAGTTTAAGAAGGTTGATGTGGTACTCAGATGTGAACCTCGGCAACGGGCAGTAGAGACCCAGTCAGTATTTCTAGGCAAAGGACTTTAGTTTGGGTGGTCAAGTCAAAGTTAGAGAGTCACTGAAACACCTGGGAGCAAAAAATAAGGTCAAATTCTGTTTCAGATTGGTTGACATTGAATTGCCCAAGCAACTTACAGGTGGCATGAAGTTAAGAATATGAGTCCAGGAAGAAGACGTATCAGCCTGTGCAGGAAACCTTGGTTCTTTAGAGACACCCTCAGAAGCCCAGATGCTGTTCTTTCTTTATTATTTTTTTAATTTCAGATGCTGTTCTTTCAGTTATGGATACAATGTTATTGAATATGGATTTATTTATCTCCTGTCATAGGTTATTTTTCTTCCCTTGCCCTGTTATATACTTTCCTTGAACATCCCAAGATTAGAGATTGTGGGACACATCTCAGGCCTTTTGTAACATAATTATTATTAGGCAAAATAAGAGATGGTTGCAGTGCTTCCTGGGTAGGTGTAGAGAGAATAGGGACCTAGCTCTTTCTCCTACGACCTTTCAGTGACATCCTTGAAGCAAGCATGGTGAAATTCTTGGTCAAGAGGAAATTTTATTCTTTTCTGAACAGCAAATGCAAAATGCCTCTGCTTTGTTTTCCTATAGCATACTGACCCCAGAAAACAATTCCAGGGTTTTCCCTACCTCTCTCTAATGAGCTCATAGCAGCCAAAGATTGCTTAACTCAGCACATGGCACATTTATACTTCAAGCAAATACCAGGAATCTGTCAGTGTTGGCCCTAAGACAAAATCTTACTTCTTTTTCTTGCCACATTATAGATTTTTTTTTCTAATTTTTGCTTTGCAAAGCACAGATATGTGAAATGAAGGATCATAGTTTCTGCTCTGGAGGTTCTAACTCCATTCAGCCTATCAACTGGCAATGAACAGGAATCTTAACTCCATTGAAAGTGGCTTAGGTACTATCCTGTCAAAAAACAGAGCAATGGATTCCATATGTTTTTTGAAGGTCTTTCAGTACTGGGATTCATGGATACTCAACTAGAGGAGTGGAGGAAAGAAAATAGAAGTCAGGTAACAGCAGGGATTGACGGGAGAGATTTACTGCCTTGGTTCATAAGTATTTATTGAGAAACTACTTTAAAGCAATGTGTAAATAGCATTTTGTTTTTATTTTTAAAAGTCTCAATGGTATCTGGAGTTGACCACAGGATAGCCAATACAGAAGGGAATTGCTCAGTCAGAGATAGAACAGAAGGTTGGTCATAGGAACAGGTCTGTGTCTTTCAGGCTGTTTCAATTATCCACAGCTGGAATGAGGTGGCCACATCCTGTCCTCTGGCTTGCTGTGTGATCACCTGTCCTCAACAGCTTCAGGCAGCACTAATACATTCAGGGTGTCAGTCTGGTTCCAAGTGTACTGGGTTTAGTTGTGAGTCTATCTATTGGCTTTTTCTGATTTCTGAGACTCTGGCTTCTAATTCATATTTTATCTTGCTTTTGGCCAATCTCTTCTTGGGACTAATTCAGCAGCCATGTGCCTATTTAATGTGATAAACTATGTTACTTTGCTTACATAACAAAAAATGCCTTAAGCCTCAGATGGAATCTCCCTATCACTCCAATTTCTTTGTCCCCGGAGTCTAACAGGACTTGTTCAGTGTAAATAGGGTGTATTCTACTATGAATGTGTGATAACAACGGCTATTTTTGTTTGTAACAGCATACACATTGCTTTAAAAGATCTGTGCATATTATTTTTGCATATATTATCTCACTGGGTATAGAGGCAGACAGAAAAGTTATTGCTATTACTCTACTGTACAGTAGAAGAAATCAATCCAGAGAGATTGCACAAATTAGTAGAAAGGCTTTGTATGTGATAAATTAAAATTTAATTAAAATCTTAAGCTTTTATTCTTCTCAAATACTCAGATTTTTTCAAACAATAATTTCTGGAATTTGCATTATCTTTGATTGCCTGAGGTCAGTGTTCTAGAATAAGGTACAGTTTCCTGCATGGCTTGTGTGTATGGAGAAACCAACATTCTCCTTATGTGTGAAGAGGTTCTACATAATTTCCAGCCACCATATTTAATATACACTCATAGGTTGCTTTCACTGACGCTAAAACTTTCGGAATTAGATGAATGGGAGTCCCAGTCACTCTCTTGTTGCTGAGATCCAATGCCTGATACTGTCAATTTAAAGGAGGAGAGGTTCATTTTGTCTCATGATTTTAGAAGTTTTAGTCCATAGTCATCTGGTTCCATGGTAGCAACATGGCGGAATGGCCCAGTGAAAAGTCCCACACCTGAATACATGAGGCTTTTGCAGAATGGGGATGTTCTAGATCTAAACCATAACAATGAGGCATAGGTTCTGGCCTCCAGAAGCCACCACCTGGTGGCAAGGGATTGAAACAGTTCTGCAGACATCAAAACCTCCTGTTAACAGAAGCCCTCACAGCAGCTTAGGTCAGAGAGCAAAGTACTGCTGGCCCATGTCATTGGAGATCCTAGAGTGCCTGTTACTGGGCAAGACTGGACCAAGGAACTTCAATGATGTCAACAGTACTCCTTTACTCCCTTTCTTTTTTTCCCTAACTCTCACTTTTGTTTTTCTCTGTGTTAACTTCATTTTCAGTTAGATTCTCACTTTCCTGTGGAAAAGATAGCCCTTTCCAGTGTTAAACAGACCTCACTGTTATAGCTAGGAGTTGAAGCAATAGTTCTCTTTCTTCTAAAGACAGTGTTCCAGTAAAGCCCAAGGAATGATTTGTATTCATCCAGTTCTTCCCTTACTCCTAGTCCTTTATTCAGACAATGCACTGTTTGAGTTAAGATGACAGTATTAGCGCTGGAATAATATTAGTAAGATGTCTAGGATCATGTTTTACAAGCATCATGATATTTCATCTTCTCAACATTTCATAAAGGCTATAACATGCTTCTGTAATCAATATCCCTAAATATCAGTGGCTTATAATGACAGACATTTATTTTGGGCTATACCAATGCTCACTATAGGTGGGTCTCAGCTACGTTATATTCAGTTGGGCCCCCAGGCTGAATGAGCACTTCCCATCTGAAGATTGTGTCTCCTGAAAAAGGGGAAAAATGAGATGGTGGAATTACATGAAGCACTTAAATCTTCTCCCCAGGAGTGGCATATTGCACTGCCACAAATATTTTATAGATCAAAGCAAACTAAAGGGCCAAGCATGGCATCCATTAGCTAAGAGCATACTTGTTATCCTCTCAAAGAGAGGAACAATGCTATGCAACAACAGTATTTACCTACCAAGGTAGGAAATATGACTAACATGTGGATCAGTTTCCTCAGCCTGATATACCATTACCACAAGCAGGAAAATGAGAAAATTGGACAAAAACAGCTCAATGATTTGCTTACGAACACAACTAATGTGCAGTAAAACTGGACTCAAACCGAGGCAGTTTGGTTGAGAGCTTGTGGTCTTAACCATTAAACTATACTACTTAGGTAAAAATTTCAGAGTCTTGCATTCAATTCTGCCTCTAGTTACAAGCCTGGCAAGGATCTCAGTTAGTAGATCTTTCAAATGGGCATGATATTTCCCATCCTATCTTTCAGGATTATTCTAAGTAAAAATAGATTGATCCAGCAGAAAGTCCTTTGGAAAAATAGCAAGTCCTTCACACTTACAAGCCAGTGTTAAGTATAGGAATGAGTTATTCTCAGGGATATGTTTCCCATCACCTTTACCATAAACGTAATACTTTTGAAGGGTAAAAAATTCCAATCTTCTGTAAACCAGTTAAATTCATGTCCAGCTTTCCTATTCCAAGTATCTCAGTAATAAGCATAAATCTGTAATACATGGCAAGAGAGTCTTTTACATAACATATATATTTTAAAAATCAGGAGAAACAGAGTAAAATCAGAAGGTTGAATGGTACCCAGGTGCCCATACAGGAATGGGATATTAGGTGGAGCAGAATTAGGACAAACCTATATGCTTCAGTTCCTGAAACAAATACCCTTTTTGTTGTAGGCTACTAAGGCAATTGGGAATACATTTCTCTTATTTGCAACACAAGCAGTCCTTTGTCATCATATAAACTGACCTCTTTTTTTTACATCTATTAGAGTACATTGTACAGCTACAAAAACAATGCTCCTGGCTTTTGGAGCACTTCCTTGAAGGGAGTATTTTACTAGCTTCTAACCTATGTGGTCTTTACTTCCGACTCTGTTTATTCCCCTAGCGATGCAACTCATTGGTCTTCAACAACCCCTTGAATGTAAATCATGAAAATCAGTGAAGTAAGAGGTGACTAACTTCACAAGAGTAGAAGGCAGCAATATCTGAGCCTGGTTATGAGGCTCAGATTCCCTCCTCTGCTCCTCTTTACAACTGACCTTCCACTTATGGATGGAGGTGCAGATGATGAGGTATAACAGAGTTGTCCTAATGTGACACTGAAGTATGCAATGGTGTCTTCTCTTTAATTAAGATATAACTGACTTTGGTCTGTTTGCCTTTCATTATTACTTATTGAAAAACATAAAAATCATTGTTAAAAATCAAAAATAATACCCTTTCTCATATTCCAGATGTAGCTCACATTAAAGGTAGTGTATATCCTTCTAGATCATTTTCTGTGGACATAGGTACACATTTATGGGTATCATCTTACATTATCAGTCTCTTTTCTCAGTCACTTTTCTTTCTCACTTACCTGTGCTTTTTTCTGTCCTCATTGTCCTTTCAATTCTTATGCCTTAGGTCTCCTGAATAAATTCTAGCACAAAACGCCTAATACCAGGGTTGCTGCATATAGTTGTGCACTGCACAGCTCCAGGGAATGCTCTGCACTTGCACTACTTACAGCTACCTTTTTTTTCTTTTTTTGAGAATTTCAGAATAAAACACTGCAGTATTTGTCAGTTTTGCACAAAGCCCTTTAAAGAGTTCATCTTCCAGGACATTTTTTTCTGATCTCCACAAAAATACTGGGTGATAAAGCAAGCAAAAGCAAAAACAAAGCAAAACAAAACAACAGTAAAGAAAAGAAAAAAATTTGTTTTCTCTTGAACCAGTGATAAAGACACAGGAAGAATCAAGCTATTATCATTTGGAACTGGAGCCTCATCCAAAGGCACATGTATTTAAGCATTGGTTTCCAATTTTGGTGCTGTTGGGAACTTTTTGAAACCTTTAAAAGGTGAGGCCCAGGGGCAGGTCTTCAGGCCACCAGGTGCGCTCTAGAGGGAACTATGGGATCCTGCTTATCTCTGTCTCTGTCTCTCTGCATGAGATAAATGGTTTTGCTTTCCATGCACTGCCTCACCCTAAACTCAAAAACAAATGGGTCCAAACCTCCAAAACTGTGAGCCCAAGCCCCCTCTATCTCTTTGCATGCTGATGATCTCATGTAGTTCTTACAGTAATGGAAAGCTGACCAATGCACAAGTATGAGACCCCCTTGAACACAGTGAGTCTTTTCCCATACCATTTCCCAGTGGGAAACAGCAGCTTAAAAGAGACAGGAGAAGAAAGGGAGAGGAAGTAGAAGAGGCTGATAAAAGCCATAAACCTTCTATGAAAGTCAAAACATGGGAGGGGTGGGAGATACAAAAGCTAATACCAAGGAAGACCTATTAACGAAGGAACTCTGGGAACAGCCCAAGGCCAGGACTGCTCTACTAAGTTCAAGAGGACATCTGACCCTGGAGGCAGAGGTTGCTAGTGAGAGGAGGCTGTGCACTGGTATGTCTATTTTTTCAAACACTCAAAATCCAGTCCCACTAAACCAACCTATTAATCATCTTTTCTAATGCATGCAAATGGGACTCTTGCATTTGTTGCAAACCCTGGAGTACATGTGATTCTCAAGTGCAGGGATCATGTTATATTTTGAAATAAAAATTGTAATTGGATTATGCTCAATTGCAGTTGTAATAGGATTGGCTCTTGGTATGGAATATGAATGAGGTCAACCCAAAGGAAGTAATTCATTCCTCTAATGACAACATCTTGGTCTATGAAATGAGAAAAAAAGATCAAAGCTCATTCAAAAATAAATGGATTTAATGGAACAGTAGTTAAAGAAGTCTGGAGAATTCATTTTATTTTCATTGTATAATATCTGTTTCTCATAGAGTTGTCTTGTTCTTTAGTACTTTTTATTCTTACAACCGTGCATGGATTTGATTAGCTTAATTAGAGTTAATGTCTTGGGAGCAGAATGTGGGACTGTGAAAGTTTGGGTTCTTGAAGACTTTGAAAAAAGAACTGTTGGCCTCGCTCTACATAAATTCAAAATCGAAAAAGTCTGACGATTATTATCATCTTAAAATAATTGAAGCGCTGCTAAAAATAAAAAGCAGAAGGAGAAAAAATTGAACCCGAATAAAAGGAATGGAGTTAGCCCAGATTTGGATACAATTCTTGCAGCAAATTGAGCTTAAATCTGAAGTCTTAGGTAATTGAAGGCGAATGCCAAAAAATTATTTTTTCCACCCTGAGCTGTTAACAAGGATGGTCTTCCCTCCTTCTACAGCATTTCCTTCTATCTTCCTCCAGTTATCTGGGACCCCACTTGAGACTGAGAGGAAAATGCCACTTCAGATTAAAGTGCTGTCAGATCTCATTTATTAACTGGCACGGGGTCTAACATCCGGAGCCAAGAGGTCTCAGAGGGGAGCGTGTGCCGCGCTGAGGCCTCACTTACAGGCCTGAAGGGACCAGGCGGCCTCCTCCCTTCCTCCTGATTAAACCCAGGGTCCAGCCTTAGGCTGCGTTCCGAGCCAGCCTGACTCGTTGGGAGGAGGGGAAGTGCCACGAAGCCAGGACCCAATAGCACAGAAAGGGAGGTGGCCCGTGGCTGGGGTCCCAGCTTCTTCAGGAGGCTGGGGAGAGGAGCTGAGCTGAAGCCGAGAGTTTGAGGTCGGCCTGAACAACACAAGGAAACCTTCTTGTCTCAAAAAGGGGCGGAGCAGGGTGGGGTGGGGGGCTAGAAAACAAAGGGAGTGGGAGATGCTTTGAAATTGTTTACTTTGGGGGCTGGGGATTTAGCTCAGCGGCATAAGCGCCTGCCTTGTAAGCAGGCAGTCGTGAGTTCGATCCCTGGTACGATCCCTGGTACCGAAAAAAAAAAATTGTTTACTTTGAGGACCTGGCCTGTAAATTGTTTCTATTATGTGGAAACCTGTCAAATGAAATAACATTAATTAGTTCGATAAATATGTATATGATTATATATATATGCATATGTGTTTTGCATGTGCATATTGGGGAATAGAGGACCAGGTGTGGTGGTGCATGTCTGTAATCGCAGCACTCAGGAGGCTGAGACAGGAGGATCACCATGAGTTCAATCCTGTTAGTGAGACCTTGTCTCAATGAAACAAAACAAGACAAAACAAAACCCTAGGGAACAGTGATGGGGTGGTGGGACAGGGTGGTGTATGTGGGATGGGGTGGTGGGACAGAGAGAATAAACAAATATCAATGATGACAACTTTCTAACTAGAATACATTTCAATCAGTGATTAGTGTTAGACTAATGATGATATATATATATATATATATATATATATATATATATATATATTAGGACTTAGAAGTTTTCCATTCTTTTTTATTTTATTTTCTATTTTAGGGGGTACTAAGGTTGGCATCCGAGGGCTTTCACATGCTAGGCAAGCGCTCACCTGCTGAGTCTCCATTCTTTCTAACAATACCTTTTTGTATTCAAATATTTAGTACTGCTGGGGCCTGATGGCATACGCCTGAAATCTCAGCTCTCCAGAAGGCTGAGGCAGCCCAGTGTAGCCTGGTCTGGGCAACTTAGCAACTTTATGAGAAGTTGTCTTAAATAATGGAAAAAGGGCTGAGGATGTAGCTTAGTATGAAGACCTTGGGTGCAGTTCCAAGTACCAGAAAAAAACGTTTAAGTTTCTTTATAGAAACTTTTTGCTTATAAGTAACTGATAATTTATCAACTGGAAATTTTTATTTAATGTCATTTATGAACATGCATAGTTTTTTTAAACCAAAGTAGCTGTGATATGTTTAATATTAGTGTTTAATGCTTTATTCATGTTTCAATTATTTGAAAGTGGACCAGTTCATATACAGTGCATTCATTCAGTCACTCAATCAACACTGACTCAGTGCCTGCTCTATGCAGACTGAGTGCTTTGTGCTATTTCAGGTACCTGTGTGAAAGTCAGTCCTATGGTAATTATGATGCAATTCCAGAGTCCTATCATTTTACTCCAACTGGAGATAATAGGGAATTTACTAATTTATCTATTAATTTGCCTGTCCAAATTTTCTTTTTGGTCAGGTTTAAAGTTAGTATTTGGTCCAAACCAGGCTGAATCCTGCCAAGTTCTTTTTTCTTTTTGTCTTTTTTCTTTTCTTTTCTTTTCTTTTCTTTTCTTTTCTTTTCTTTTCTTTTCTTTTCTTTCTTCTTTCTTTCTTCTTTCTTTCTTTCTTTCTTTCTTTCTTTCTTTCTTTCTTTCCTTCTTTCTTTCTCTTTTGTACTAGTAATTGAATTTAGGACCTTGCACTTGCCAGGCAGATGCTTGTGCTGCTTAGCAATATTTCTGGCCCTCTGCTAACTTCTTTTAATGGAGCCTTTTACCATGCAGTACTTCCTTCAGAAAGTTGCAGTTACCTGTGGAAAGGTATGAATGGAGACAGTCTCCCCCAAAGAAGCCCTGACTTTGTCCCTGGAGAGGGACTTAGAAGAGAAAACATTTACTAAATGACAAGGAACACTAACATTGTAGTCTGATTTCTGTTGCTATAACAAAATACTTGAGCCAGGAGAGTTTATAAAGAACAGAGGTTTATTAAGTGCATTGTTTTAGAAGCTGGACCTGGCCTCTAGTGAGGGTTTTCTCATGGCATCATCACTTAGCAGAGGGCAACACAGGATGAGCCAGTGCCATGTGCAGGTGGTTTTCACTCCTTCTTATTAAGCCACTAGTGATGTCACAGGGCCTTATCCTGTGACTTGATCTAATCCTAATTCGCCCTCAAAAGCCACAGATCTAAATATGTCTGATCTGAGAAATTGCATTTCCAATACAGGAACCTTTGAGGGATGAAGGCTGGGTGGGAGGCAGGCTTTAAGCTGCAGTTAGTAGGAGAATTTGAAATTTTATTTATTTGCCTGTTTATTTATTTTCATTCTGGGGGTTGAACTCAGGAGCCCAAACATGCAGAGTGTACATTCTGTCACTGAGCTCCTCCTGGCCCTGAAATCTGTCACTGTAAAAAATTAAATACTTCCAGCAACAAAGTGAGAAGGAGAATGGAAAATTCCACAAGGAGCTCCTTCTTGCCCAGTGCTGTGTCATTTACAGGCCTTCTGTGAGGAGAACGTGGGGTCCTTCCTCCTCATTGTGGGTGATTCAGGTAGCTACCCAGTCAGGGAACCCATGATGGGGGGACACGTGGACTCCCTCCTTCCTTGCCTTCAGCTATATTGAAGTATAATTGACAAACAAAACTTGTATATGTTTAAGGTGTACCAAATACAACACGATGTTTTGATATATGTATACATTGTGAAATGATTACCACAACCAAGAAAATTAACACATCCATCACCTCACTTTAGTTACACTGTGTGCGTGTGTGTGTATGTGTATGTGTATGTGTGTGGGGAGAACAATTAGGATGAGCTCTTTTAGCAAATTTCAAGTATACACTATACTATTATTACCTATAGTCACCATGCTGTGCATTAGATTTCCAGAATTTGCTTATCTTGTAGCTGAAATTTGCAGCCTTTGACTCATACTTCCTGTTTCTTTGCCCACCAACTCCTGGAAATCATCCTTTCCTTTTGAAAAATAAGCACTTACAGGATTTTATGAGGGTCTTGAATAATCTAACTTATCCTATAGGGTATCTTACTGAGTGAGGTTCATGTAGTTTCTTAGTTTCCTTTCTTTTTTCCCTCATAGTATTCTTTAAAAAATTTGTTTTCTCCATAGTATTCATTGGGAATCTTCTCTATTTCTATAAAACAAGATGCCTCCAAAACATCATGTCTTTAGACCACAAACTTTTATGATCTCACAGTTTGAAGGTGGCATCAAGAATCTGCATTCAGCTTAGCTCGGTGGCATGATTCAGGTTTCAGATCAGGACTGAGAGAAGATTCAACAGTAGTTGGTCTAGGTCCTCTTGACTATTGGTGGCCTTGGGACTTGGGTTTCTCCACAGAGCCACTTAGCACCTGGCAGCTTAGATCCTCCAGAGCAAAGGCTTTGAAAGAGAAGGCAGAGAGAAAAAGAGAGAAAGACCTTCTGTAACCTAATTTCGGAAGTGAATTTCATTACGTTTGCTGGGTTTGCATTTCTTTCTTTACATCAGTGATATTATATTCATTCCTCACTCGAGAGCAGGGGATTACACCATGTCATACTGGGGACCATTCTGCAGAAGTGGCGTTTTCCTGTTTGTTCTCTCTAAAGATACTTACCATACTTCCTGGCTCATAGGAAGTACAATGATGACCTTGAGAACGGTGATGAAGGTGATGTGGAGGGATCACCTTGACAGGGAAGACTTCTGTCACAATACCCTTAGGCAAGTTTTATTTTATCTGGGGCAGCTTGCCTATCTCTGTCTCTAAACCTACGTTGTCCAGTGCCCAGTGGTGGACAGGTCTCCCACCCTTGAACAGGGAGAGCTGGTGTCCCGCCTTGTTAAACTTTGTCTCCCAATGCCACCCACTCTCCGTGGCACGTATGCTTTGTTTGGTCATAATTTTCTACATTGAATGAGATGGTGAGTGAATTTTTAAAAACATGGAAAACAGGCGATTACGCTTTCCCAGCCTTTACTAGCTTTTAAACAGCATTCCCTTTTGATAACATTAGCAGCTCACACATCATTTCTCTCACCTCCTGAGGTGCTGTGGGTCCTTCCATGGGAATGCTTCTGGTGGACAGAGAGGTTGGGGACATTTCTTCATTGACCAAGGAAGGGATTTCCATGGCAGTTCTTTTTGTGTCTTGTTCTAGGGAAGCAACAATGGTCTCCTGTCTCCCGTATACAATTATAACAATGAACACACCTTTAAACACCTCCCCGGGTTTGGGTCTGCCCTGTCCTGGGGGAAGGGTATCCTCCTTCAAATCTTCCTTCTTTGAGAATTACTGCTCTGGGTTAATCTCTGAACCCTTTTACAGTACAGGATCTTGTGAGCCCGTTTGTCGCCAACATTTGGTCAGGAGATGAGTGGAGACGAGAGGGATTTAAAAAATATATTAGGCAGCTTTGTTCTTAAGCTGGTATTGGTGCCATTGTGTATCTGGAGAGGGTCTGTGGTCAGATTTTGATTATTTGCTAGTTTTGGCAACTGTTGAGATGTTAGATCTCATATTGTTTCTATCATTTTTTATAGTTTTGTGTTTAACTCTTTGTGGAATATTTTAGACACACAGCAAGACCTTGGAACTTGATTTAAAACAGGAGTCTCAGTGGCGCCTCCCTTCTTACGTGGGGCTCACCTGGCAGACTCTATGTCCACACTAAGGGATAGTGCCACACCTTCGTGCCCTCTTGGTGGATGGGGGACTCTGAGTGGTCTGCACGGTTTCAGACACACATAGACCATACTGTGCATAAAAAGGACAGTCAAATTCCCCCAAAGCAGGACCAGTAAACATCTATGTTATTTGAAATATATGTATTACGTATTTCAGCACTCAGGGAATCTGAGAGAGGAGAAATGTAAGTTCAAGTTCAGGATGGGCAGACTAGCAACTTAGTAAGACTGTTTGAAAATACAATAGTAATAATAACAGGATAATAACAATAATAATTTTAAAAGGCTTGGGGATATAGTTCAGTAAAAATGTCCTGGGTTTGATGCCCAGTACCCCCCCCCACACACAAATAGAATGAACTTATTTAAAATATATTCTCATTCAACACTTTATGTTGGGGATTAAGTCCAGTGCTTCGCCCATGCAAGGTGAGACCTCTAGCACTAGACTCTACCCTCTGCCCAATACTTCATTTTCAAATACCTGCCTTCCCTATTTCTCCTGAAAGTACTACAGATTTCCTGAGACTGTCACCATTCAGCAGCCTGTGGTCCAAGAAACACCCTACCTTGCCACGGTCCCTTTCCTACCACTGTGGAGTTCAAGCTGTGTGCATTTAAGCTCCATCTTTAGGGTGTCGGGAAGCTCCCTCCGGAGGCTTACCGCCTCCCCTGCCAGCAGTGCCTTCTCCAGCCTGTGGCCATGGGCAAGCACGTCTCTGTGCCTTCCTTAACCAGGGGCTGCTGTCTTGGCAGAGTCTGGAGAAACAGGCTGTGTTGCTTATCGGCTCTTAACTGTGAGCCAATCCTGATGTTTTTATAGCCCCTTATTATACTATAAGGTTTTCAGTTTGTAGCTCAAAATCATATTGATAAGAATATGATATCCAGGCTTTGGGAAATCAATTCCAGGTCCTGAATTTTTCACATGCCAATGGTCTAAGTCACATGGACAGCGCACTGCATTAGGCACATTATATAAACCATATGCATCCTAGGTGACATTGTTCTGTATTTGCAATTCATGAGAACCCGCACAGACGTGGGCAGGAATCTGGGTAGCAGTGCCACTTGACTATTACTGCTATTTGCCTGAGAGCTATTTGGAGGGCAGCATGGTGGCCAGTGGCCTGTTAGCTGCCTGCTCTGTGAATATTCTATCTTCTTCCTATTAGCGTTTACAGGAAGGAGTTAAGGTAGCATTGTTCGTTTTGTTTATTTTTATTTTTTGGTACAGGAATCAAACTCAGGACCTTGCACTTGCCAGGTGGGTGCTGCACTGCTGTTTACTTCTGCAGAGCAAAACCAACTCAGAGGTTTAACACAATGGAAATACACAGACTGATCGAAAACTATGGTGAAGTTTTAAATCAAAAATATTTATTGCAATCAAAGACAGCTTTAGTCCCCCTCAGTACACTCTCCTTCACTTTGAACGCACTAATTCCACTGTTGTTGCCACTTTCAAAGCAGTTCTGGAAGTCCTGTTCATGAATGTCCTTAAAGGTATGATTAGAAAAACAGACAGCGTTGCCGCTGAGTGGCATCCAATGGAAAGAGCCTCGTATAAATGCTACACAGTGAGTCCTCATCCACCTTAGTCACCTGATGTGGCACTGTCATTCCGGCTGTTCCCCAAAGTCATGTTGCCAATGACAGGTAAACATTCTGAACGAATTCAGGACATTGAGGCAGACATAACGGCACAGCTAACGGCACTCGTCTTTCTTTCTCATGGAGAATCCAGGGAGGGGTGGAAGTTGCAGCAAGGCTGTTCTCCAGCTGGCCTCCCGGGACCAAAGCTGATTCTACCTGTGGCTTCGTGTTCCTCTGGCATTTTAAAATGCTCTGCGTTTATCCAGTGGTGGGGCAGGGAGCACAGAGAGCTGCGTAGAAGGCTTTCATGTGCCAGTTTTAGACATAGCCCCCTGGCCAGGATGCAATGCCGTAGCCCACAGAGCCTGGTGGTCCAGCTGTGCACATATCACGTGCTGCCTTGGCCTCGGTGCAAGGGGCCCAGTCCCGAGCCCCTGCTCTGGAGAGCTCTGCACATCACAAACACGTGCATACGAATACACTTAATGGAACACATGGCTGCTCTGAGACGCGGATCTGGTGCTTGGCGTTGGCACAGCACAGCTCACAACGCAGACATCTGCTTCTGTGAGTGACGCAGTTTAGGCCCCAAGGAAATGCTTTCCCACCTCGCCAGCCTTGTGCCCTCAAAGAGAAAGGCAGCTAGGTTGGGCCTAAGACAGCAAAGGTTAGGGGTCATCCCATTGTTGAAGTCAGAGATGAACAGTGCTGTGGAGACTGGAAGGGACTCAGCAATGGGGACTGTTAGGAGAAAAATCAAACCGCCAAAGCCCACTTCTCAGACAGGAAGACTGCTGAAGACCTTGAGCATAAGAAGACATCATTCCCCGGAAAGAGGGGTGGCTACTGCCCAGCATCTTTTGTGCTGACCTGTGTGACATTAGAGGGACCCACAAGGCAGCTTCACACCTACCCTTTAATTTTGTCACAATAAAAGTGCTTTGTCATAGTGGAAATAAAGGTTGCCAGATTGGGCAAATAAAAATTTTAGGTGTCTTTATTTAATCTGACAACCCCATCTTAATTGATACTTTAAAAATATTTATGACTACAGATGATGGGTCTCCATTTATACTCTAGCCCTGGTGCTCTGCACATCTGGGATGAAACTGAGACCTGATTTCTTTCATTTTTTGAGATCATTTCATTTTTTGAGACAGAAGGGATGATATTCCTAGAGCTAAGGTTGAGTTGGTGGATCAAGTCCATGTGAGCCTGCTCTCAAATACTAACTCTTCAGCCACAAAGTCAGGAAATGCTCTTCAGTGGTCAAGTAAATATGAATTACACATTGTGATACTTGCCACCAGGGTCTCCTGAAAACGAGAGTGATTAATTAGGGATGATGTATATGGAGGATCCACAGTAACAGATCCATCCAGAATGCAAAGAAAGCTTAAAAAAAAAGAGGAGATACCAAGAAATTGTCTCACTCAGGAAGCTATTAATGCTTACAAGATGCAAGTGAGCAGAGCAGACTCTGCTGAGCAGCCCTAACATAGGGAGCTGTGGATAAAGGAGTATCATAGCAATTGCTAACAAATGCTTATTGGAGCTGATTTTATATCAGATCCTGTTCTGTATACATTCCATGCATTATTTTACTTATTCAAAAAATTAAGGTGCATTATATACATGTACCAACTCCCTATGATGAGTGTAATCATCATGTACTACAAATACATACTAAAAGTCAAAATTAAAAAAAAAAAACCTATGTGCCACATATTATTATCCCATTTTGGAGAGGACAAAACTAAAGAGCAGAGGAGTTAAGTAACCTGTACAGCACCACATGGCTAGTCACTAGCAGAGCTGAGATTCGAATCTGAGGAGCATGAGGCTAAAATGTGTGGTTTTAGTCCCCACCCTGTTCCAGAAGAAGGAAGCTCCAAAAGGCTTAGAGAAGAAAAGATAGTGTTTTATCTGAAAAGCAGACGTTTCTAATGCCTCATTGAGCTTAGCTTCTGCAGGAAATGTTTCCAGACCACACCAGCCCCCTACAGCCTGTGGTTCCTTTTGTTTGTGATGTTTTGTCACTGACAAATCTGGACGGGATTCGTTCTGTGTATGGGTTTTCTATCTTGCAGGACTTGAATACTACAGAAGGTGAATGGTGTGTCCTTTACTTTCCTAACAGCTCTGAGCACAGTGCCATGGGATGTCAGGTAGCTCATCAATGGTTGACAAAGGTGGACAGTGAGCTCTGGTGTGGTCTTCAGGTCTGTTTGCTCAATCAGAGGGGGCCACAGTTGGCCAGACCATTCCTGCTAAGATGGGCCTGGGACAGCAGGCAGGAGACCAGAAAGACAGCAGCTGTAACACTCTAATTCTGCTATGGTTGAATGAAACAGTAAAACCACTTTGGAAAAAAGTTTAACAGTTTCTTTAAAAGTTTAAAAACTTATAGCCATCACCTGATTCAGCAATTCCCCTTCTAAGGTGTTGGCCTGTGAGAATCAACTCCATATGTTCATACAACTCCTTGTTCATGAATTTTTCATCACAGCTCTATTTACACTGGGTTAGAAAAAAAACTGGAGACAAGCCAAGTGTAACCAACAGGTGAATGGGTAAATCAATTGTAAATTCATACAATGGAATGCAACAACAGTAAAAATAAAACTATTGATACACATGGGAGCATGGAGACTCTTAAAATTACCTATGCTTCATTTACACTGAGTGAAGGGAGCCAGACAAAAGGAATGCATAATGTATAACTCATTTATATAAAATTCTAGGAAATGCAAACTTATCTATGGTGACAAAATGCAAAATGTGTCTGTCTGGGATCCAAGGAATGAGAGAGAAAGAAGCTGATCATCAAAAAAGTTGAAATTTTAGTGATGATTATCTTGACTCATTGTTTCATAAACCTGTACATATGTTACAACTTAACCAAATTTGTACTTTGAATACTTGTAATCTAATGTGTGTCATTTATATCTCAACATAGCTGGAGGGGGAAAGATAATTCTGGCAGTAGCTTACGGGCTGCATGGGCAAGGCTCAAAAGAGGCTAGCTTGGAGAAGAATGCAGTAGGTGAGAGATAATGACAGCTTAGAGCAGGATGAGAGAAGTGGATGGATTTGAGAGGCATTCACAAGGCAAAATCTGGAGAAGGAATCAGGGACAGCTGCAAGGCTTTTGGCTGGTATAGCTGGGTGTGCCCTTTAAAGAGACGGGAGAGAAGCAGGTTGAGAGTGGGGAGGTAAAGAGTTTATTTTGTTTTGTTTTGTTTTGTTTTATTTTATTTTATTTTATTTTATTTTATTTTAGTATTTTGTATATGGAGGGTCTTACTAAATTGCACAAACTTGGCTGCAAGTTTGCAGTCCCCTTGCTTCAACCTCCCAAGCACTGGGATTATAGGAATGCACCACTTTGTCTGTCCTAGAGTTCAGTTTTTAAAAATTTTTTTTTAAATTTTATTTTAAAAGGGAGTAAAATTAAACACAACAAAACAACAGAATGGGACATAAGAAAGCACAAATTTCAAAGCTAGACAACCAGAGATCTTCACTATCTGTCATATTGTCTCTTGTTTTCTTCCAAAAGGTTGTCCTTATCTTTGCATATGGGGAGCTCATACTAAATAACATAGCCAATCTTTTCACAAGATGTGTAGTTCACTGGCTCCCACTTGCTAGGCAAGGGGGAGTGGGAGGGGGGACACAGGATGGGGGACAGGAGGACATGAGATGTCTGATTCTCAGCCCACACACAGGCAGGATCACAGTCGCCCCCCAGAGATGGGAAGAGTTCCTTGTTCTCCCAGCACCCTGAGTCAACTGCACAGTGCAGGTCCCGATGTGTCAGGGTCTCTCTCCTTCAGGCTGCCAAAAGTCTGCCACACTCACAGCCCCCCCCCCCAGAGGGGAGGAGCTCCTTGTTCTCCTGGCACCCCAAGTCAACCGCATGGTGCAGGTCCCAAGGCACCAGGGTCTCTCCCCTGCAAGCCCCCTAAAGTCCTCCATACTCACCTGCTATTTCTTTCTGATGAATTGACCATTCCATTTCCAAAGTTCTGAAATGGCCAACAGACCACAGAAAGAATTCTCTTTAGGCTCCTGTTTGAAACCAGCAGCTACAGCAATCTGCTGGCCTTGCTTCAGAGCCACTAGAGTTTAGTTTTGAATGGGTTGAATCTAGGAGCTTATGAGGCATGCAAAAATATGTGATTAGATACAAGGCGAAAAAATTAAATTAGGAGAGGCCTAAGACCACATTATCTGTGTTATGCCTATATATAGAATAATAAGGAAATAATGTGTCTATATTGAGTTTTTTAAAAATTTCAAAAAGTGGGTAAGAAGCTGTGTGATATTCTGATGCTTTCTTCTCTGTTTTAAGCCATAAATCTGGTTTTAACTGTTGCCTGGTCTGTTCTAACATAGAATGCTTACTGGCATCTCCTATAAGTCTCCTTGAGAGGTGTCTAGTGACTCCTACGAGTCTGCTTGAGACTGACAGGTAAGCATGTAAGTAACTTAATGTGTTACAGGGTCACTGAAGGGTTTATGTCTAAGTAATCTCAGGTACAGGCAAGAAAGTGATCAGTGGCTAGGGATGCTAAGAGCAGGGCTGCCTACCGGGGCTCCCTTTTCTCCCCCATGTAATAGAAAGCTATTTGTTGTGACTGGCACTGGATACTGGAGAAAAGGCAGCCAGAGGCCCTGCCTCCAGGGGACTTCTGTCCCAGAAAGATGGGCAGAAACCTATGAGCAAAAGCAGAAGCAGAAACCAATGAGCACAGGAATATATGTTAACAGAAACTCAGAGGATGACAAGTATGAGGGAGAAGACAAAATATGGTGATGGATGAGGAGAAAGATTTAGAGAAACAGGAAAGGCCTTTAGAGTGGCAAAGAAATACACAAGTGTCCATTTTAATAGTGTCATATTTAAGCTAATAAATCTAAAATATTGTTTCATTGTGTGATCAATGCAAAGAAGAGTGGGACATTTGGCTTTATTTTGTGCTTCAGTCTTTGAACCCAGGTGTGTGTTTTATCTGTAGGACTCTGCCATGTTGCAAGGAGCTGCTGGCCACGGAGTCCAGTGGCAAAGCTCTGGGCTACACTGGCAGCCTCCTCCTTTCTTTATTACCTGAGTGTCATGGCCCTATTCTTACATCCCATAAAAGAGACTTTTTAATGTTAATGTGATCTGCCAATGCAGAAATTACCAGCAATACGTGCTCATTGATTCCTGTAAGGGAGGTCCCCGCGTTGACTTGCTGGGGGTGTTGGGAAGGGCTGAGTCACCACACTGATGACACAAGCCTCAGGAGGGGGGTCACTGGGGCGGGCTAGACTGGGACACAGCATCCTGTGGAACTGGCTGTATCTGGGGAGCAGCTTCAGTATGTGCTGGCGTGGGTTTCTCTGTGAAGATCCCTCCTGGTTGAGACTAGAAGAAAGGAA
Source organism: Dolichotis patagonum (assembly GCA_004027295.1). Classification (NCBI taxonomy): domain Eukaryota; kingdom Metazoa; phylum Chordata; class Mammalia; order Rodentia; family Caviidae; genus Dolichotis; species Dolichotis patagonum. The sequence goes on along the minus strand of PVJX010002249.1, from coordinate 73,971 downwards.
GGACTCTTTTTGTCCCCCAGTGGTTCTTACCCTGGCATAGAAGAAAATGAGAACGAATACTTTGAAATGCTAAGTACTTCATTGCTGCCAATGTTGGTTGCTTCCAGGGAGCCCTGTACTTATTTTACAAAGTGTGTGGCCTGCGGGAGAGTTGAGGGGGCCTTGATGGTACCCAGAGCCCTCCAGCGGGTCCCCTGTCCTCACTGCAAGGCCAGACTGCTTGCTGGCCTCTTCTTGGCTTCCCTGATCAAGATTCTTGCATTTAGAAAATGTCTCCAGCTTACAAATCAAGGGAACAGAAGCACTGGTTTTAAGGACAGAAAGAGCGGCTTCAGAATACAACTTCTGCCCTTCCTTCCTGTGACGCTGACCCATCGTTTCCTCATATGGCTAACGTTTTTTCCCTAGATGTGTAGCAGCAAGCCATACCACTCACACAGCCAGCATGGCGCCAGCAGTGTCTGGCCTGGGCAGCACTCAGTATTTTAGCCACTCTTAGCTGTGTTGTTTTGGTGAAGAGGGGTCTTGCTCATACACACGGCCATGGCAAAATATCAGACCGAGGGCTAAGAAACAGCGGTTCATTTTCTCGTATCCTAGATGTGGGAAGAACTGATATCAGGGTGTTAGCGTGATGTGATTCTGGTGAGGATGTTTTTCCAGGCTGCAGACTGGTGATTTCTTTTCTTTCTTTTTTTCTTTTTTCTCCTTTCTTTCTTTCTTTCTTTCTTTCTTTCTTTCTTTCTTTCTTTCTTTCTTTCTTTCTTCTTTCCTTCTTCTTTCTTCCTTTTTTCTTTTAAGAGAGCAAGCTTGCTTTCTTACCCCTTCCTCATCCTTGTCCTCCTCTTCCTCCTCGACTTCATTCTCCTCTTTTCTTTTTTTCTACCCCTTCCTCCTCTTTTTCCTCCCCTTCCTCCTCTTCCTTCTTCTGTTCTGGAGATTGAACCCAGTACCCTCACATTAAGCTATCTCCGCAAACACTTTTCATTTATTTATTTGAGGCAGAGTTTTGCTAAATTGCTTGGGCTGGGCTTCAATTTGGAATCCTCCCGCCCTGACCTCTCCGAGTATAGGGATCACAGACAAGGGCGACCTCACCCTCACTGAGGATTGACCTCTTCTTACATGGCACTAATGCCATTCATGAGGACTCCATCTTCATGACCTAACCACTTCCCAAAGTCTGCGCCTGTTAATGCCATCACAGAGATAAGCTTCTATATATGAAACTAGAGGAAAACAAAATAAGTGTTTGTTCACTACAAGGGCTTAGATATTGTGTGATTATCTCTGTCATATTCTATTCCTGGGCTCTTTTTGTTGGTTTGTTTGTTTTAATTGAAAGTCACCCTAACTCTAGAAAAAAACTTTCTGATGAATTAATTTTCTTCCCATCTTACTACACTAAGAATGCACTGGGCTGCTGGAACTGCCATAGCAAAGTATCACAGGCTAGGTGGCTTACACAAGAAAAACTTATTTCTGTGTAGTTCTGGATACTGGAAGTCCAAGACCAAAGCGTCTGCAGAATTGATTTTTCCTGATACCTATCTGTGTCTTAGTCACCCACTGGTCACTGTGACACAATACCTGATACCCATGATTTGAAGGACAGAAGGTTTATTTTGGTTCACAGTTGCAGAAATTTCAGTCCATGGTTGGTGAGTTCAAATGCAGAAACAGCAGGATGGAGGTGCCTGCTGTTCTGGAAGGCTGCTCATATCAGGGCAGGCAGGAAGCAGAGAAAAAACTGACTAGCCAGGGAGGGAGAATGGGAACTTCGAGGTCAGATTTCCAGTTCTGTTGGATTAGGGCTCTACTCCTATGACCTTATGGAATCTTCATTAGGTCCTCAAAGACCTTTTCTCCAAGTGCAGTCACTTAGGGTTTAGGGCTTCATTACAATAAATTTGTGGATAGACACATTTCACCTCAAACAAATGTCAGTCCCAAGTCTCCATGAAAATTTCATGGTATATGAACATGGTATATGAAAAGGTATATGAACAATATTAACAGAGAATTTTAAAAACTCAATGCATATTTTGGTATTTTGGGAATAGACGTGAGAATTCTCATCAAATTTAATTACCTTCATAACAGTGTTTTCTAAACTTCAGTCATTTCTCTACCAACTTTAGGTTTTATCACAGTCATATTTCCTCATACTATAACTTCCAGTATCTTTCTTTAAATTGACTCCATATTTTATTTAAATTTATTTTATATGAAAACTTAAATTACTACCATGAAATGAAAACTGCTTTGCTATTTATAGTGATCATAAATGAAACCATGAATAAAAGGACTGTTACTGAATTTTTCCTAGGGAGTTGCTCAACACAAATATGTACTTATTATACACCAAATACTACCTAAGCATTTATAAATGTAATTTTGTATATTCTTCATGACTTGTGAGTAGCTAACCTTACTTTTCCTTTTTTACAGAGAAACAAACTAAGAGATAGAGAAATTAAATAAGTATCTAGACTCATAAGACCAGGAAGCTAACCAGTTTGAGTCCAGAAAAATTTAATGACTAAAGTGCTTTTTCTGAAAATCTAATTTCTATTTTAACAGTGAAACTTCTGTACATTAATCTTCTACATTCTTAAGATGAAAAATTCAATCGTGTCAAATAAATTAAAAATGATTTCTGATTTCAAAAACAAATCTCAGTTTCACTAACAGATAAATAACCAGCCTTCAAGAAAATGTTTAGGCCAGGTCCTGCTGATCAGGAAGCCTCCTTTGGGAAGAGCTCATAGATGGTGCTGAGAGACCTGGGCTTGAGGTGCTTCCCTGGGCCCTGGTGTTCTTCTGGTTGGGCTTCCTGGGACCCCTGTTCCCACCAGGCAGCAGGAAGCAGATTGGACGGTGCTGCAAGCTAGAACTGGGGGTGGGGGAGGCTCACAACCCTGTCCCTGGGAGCTGCAGAACTCTAACTATGTCCCAGGGTAGCAGAAAGGAGCTGGGGTGGAAGGACCGCACTGAAGACCAGCACCTTCAAAGCCTACTGAGTGCATTTACAGAATCAGCTTGGGGGCTTCTCACAGCAGAACTTCCCCTCCAGAGATCAAAGTTAGCACCAGGTGGCTAACACTGCAGATGACTTGCAGACACACACACACACACACACACACACACGTTTGAATTTCACATAAACACTATTTACCTTTATAAAAATGCTTGAGATTTTATATGCATATATGTAAAATTATATGCCTAATTATTTCATTTTGCCATTGTGTTTATTTTTCAGCAACATGCTTGAGATAATATACATGAGTATAACGTTGTATATAATATATACATACTATAAAATAGTGTTCCCTATATCCTTAGCTATGTATTCTAGGATTCAGGCGAATTCGGGCTTTTCTTCTTTTCCTGCTTTTTGTCTTTCAGTATTGGGAGCTGACTCCAGAACCTTACTACTGGGCTACATCCCCAGTCAGTTATTTATTTATTTATTTATTTGTTCGGGCAGCATCTTATCAAGTCATTGAGTCTCCCCAGCTAGGTTCAAATTTAGATCTTCCTGCCTCGGTGGCTCTCCATGAGCGAGGCCAACCTGACTGTAAAGGGAAGCTCAGGCAAGCTCACCACAGGCTCAGTGGAGCTCTGCTCTCACCCCAGTACAGGCTGTGACACAGGGGCGACTTGGAGTTGTCTGGCAGCCAAGCTAGTAAGAGATCCTGGTGTTTGACCTCTGAGCCAAGACAACTCTTTCAAGCCCCGTGCTGTCTTTACCATTTTGTCCCCCAGGCTGCCTTGGAGGTCTGCCTTGGCAGTCACGAGGCCATTTGTACCCTCTCGGGTTTCGCCAGTCCCCTGTGGCAGTCAGCGGGGGACTAGGGCCTGGCAGATTCAGTCCTTAAAAGCAGTTTTGTGCAAATGAGTTCCTCCCAGCCCCCAACCCTCTTCTCCCCAGCCTCCCTGGCCCACTGGATTTCTAGGCCAGGGAAAAAGAAACTGGTAGGATTTAAGCACTCAGAAGGCCTTGGAGCTGGGGGGGGTGTTTATATTTTCTCTGCATCCATTTGGATGATGGCTGAAGAGGGGAGAAAGGGGGGCGAAGGAGGGAGAAACTTCATTTATATGTTAATAGTTGCCAGCACCCAGGCTGAAGTGACAGAACTATTTCATGGGAAACTGACAATTTTTGTCAGCCAGGCTGCGCCTCCACATCTCAATGGGCCAATAATCTTGATTAGCAAAACAATTGGGGGCCTCGATCATGCTCAGGTTACACTGGCCGAGCTCGGAGGGCTGGGGCCTCTGGCTGGCTCAATTGTCCAGAGCCCCTGAGTTTAGGCAAATGAAGGGACCGTTGGGCTGGGGGAGGGAGGGAATGGACAAAAGGGGTTAATTTGATTGACCGAATCTTCATCGTTTTATAACAATCATTTACTTAGCAAGTAATTCTGAAAGAAGCCAGTGGCGCCGACAGGAAATTGGAGTGCAGTACGTGCTTGCCCCAGATGTGTGGGAATTTTAGCTGCCTCCTTCCTCCACTTGCCAACCCTGGAAAAAAAGAAAAAAAACTTGCAACTCCCTTGGGGCCCTAATTACCACATGCAGAATAAGCCGTTATCTAAAAATACACGCACACACACTCAACACCCACAAACAGAGTCACCGCAGGCCACTGCTGGCATCTCGGTTTGTCGCAGTATCGGCTTTCATTTTTATTACTAGTTCATTGTATTGCTAATTAACACTGGAAAATGATGACGAGTCCTCCCTTCGAGGAACTGGACTGCCTAGGAGAGCTCCGGCTGCTTTATTGTCAGTGTGACCAACTGGCCCTGTTCACTGTTTGTAAACACACATCCAGGCAGGGCTGCCACGGTGCTCTCCACTGCCAAGAGGACAGAAGAATCCCTGAGAAGTGATATCCCCACCCAGGTGGTGAGCAAGAAGAGAAGTGCCCCTCCCCTGTGGCACCTACCTGTCCATGCCTCCCACTGGGCAAGCCTGGTGCGAACATGGTTGCATGTGTTCACTGATTGGAAAGCTTTCTATTTTGAAATAGTTACGGACTTAATGGAAACTGCCAAAATAGCACCGTGAAGTCCTGCGTGCCCATTGTTCAGCTTCCCTAAGTGGGGGCAGCTAATGCAACAAAAGTGCAGTATCAGAGCCTGGAAGTTCAGTGGCACAAGACAATTAAGTGGACATTAGACCTTATTGGGATTTTCTTTTGGAGAAGTATCTTTCTCTGCTATCCTGTGAGCCATTTTGTTTGTAATTTGATAAATAAGCATTTGTAGAATTTTGGAGCCAAAGGCAGGAAGTGGTGATCAATTTAAGCTCTCTATTGCTCCTAATAATCACTCCATAGTCCCTCCCATCTTAGTGCCTTGCATCTTGTGTTTTGTCTGAAAACATATTGCCTTTAGAACATCAAGCCAATGCTTTTGCACTTCACATGACAGGAGGGTCATTGCTTTTTTTTTTTTTTAAGAAAATAAAACAAAAGAGGGCAGAACAAAGCAGATCAGAACAGAACAACATAAGCAACACAACATTTTACAATAAGACAACTGGACATTAATAGTAGCTATCAAAATATCTCTTTCTCTGCTATAGTTGAGCATAGATTCAAATACAATAATATCAAACATAACACAATAGTATAAAACCATTCAAGAGAATGAAAGAATTACAGGACATTCTGAACCGAATAACAGAGAATGATCAATGGCTACTATAATATCTCATATTCAATAAAAAAATTTGTTTATACTATCACACATATTAAAATCCCAATAAGACACAACATGATAGGACCGATGGTAATAGCAGAGTAGAAGCATGATAGGACTTCTAAGCAAGATGATATTAAATCAGCAATGGCTGCCATAATGTTTTGTATTCTTCAAAACAGCTGTTCATACCATCACACATAATAAAGTCAAATAAAACAGAATAAAACCATTTCAACTGATGAATGAAAACATTGAAAGGTTTCAAAACAATGAAATGGGAAATCATGATTACCATAAAATCTTATATACTCTTACCAACTCTCATACTAGGGAAACTATATGGTATTTACACGTGAGTTTGGTTTATTGTACTTATGAGTATGGTCTCAAGTTGTGTCCATTTATTTATAAATATCTCAATGTGATCATTCTTTATAGCTGAGTGGTACTCCATTGTATAAAAATGCCACAACTGTTTTATCCATTCCTCAGTTGATGGGCACTTAGGTTGTTTCCAAGATCTGGCTATTACAAATTGTGCTGCTATAAACATGGGTGCACATATATCACTGTGGTATGATGTTTTCAGTTCTTCTGGGAATATGCCTAGAAGTGGAATAATAGCTGGGTGAAATGGGACTTCCAAACCCAGCTTTTTGAGGAATCTCCAGTCTGTTCTCCACAGTGGTTGCACCGGTCTACACCCCCACAGTGCAGAAGAGTTCCTTTTTCCCCACAGCCTCTCCAGCATTTGTTTTTGGTAGTTTTTTTTATCCTAGCCATTTTTTCTGGGGTGAGATGGAATCTCAGTGTGGTTTTAATTTGCATTTTTCTAATGACTAATGATGACAAACATTTTTTCATGTATTTATTTACCATTCGTATTTCTTCATCTGAGAACCGTGTATTCATTTCAGATGCCCATTTTTGGACTGGGTCTTTGAATTCTGAGGGCCATCTATGACAAATCAACAGCCAGCATCATATTAAATGGCCAAAAACTGAAAGCCTTTACCTTAAAATCAGGCACAAGACAAGAATGTCCCCTATCACCGCTCCTATTCAACATAGTACTGGACATACTAGCCAGAGCAATTAGACAAGGGAGAGAAATAAAAGGAGTAAAGATAGGAAAAGAGGAAGTTAGATTATCATTATTTGCAGATGACATGATACTTTACATAGAAGACCCCCAAAATGCCACTGAAAAACTCCTAGATATAATAAATAAATTCAGCAATGCAGCTGGATACAAGGTCAGTACTCAAAAATCAATAGCATTCCTATACACTAACAACAAAAATACTGAGAGAGAAATAAGAGAAGCCACACCCTTCACACTAGCATCCAAAAAAATGAAATACTTAGGAATTAATCTCAAGAAAGAAGTAAAAGAGCTATACAAGGAAAATTATAATACCTTGAAAAAGGAAATTAAAGAGGCCCTCAGAAAATGGAAAGACATCCCTTGTTCATGGATAAGAAGAACAAACATTGTGAAAATGGCCATTCTCCCAAAATTACTATACAGATTCAATGCAATCCCAATCAAAATACCACTAACATACCTCATAGATCTAGAGAAATCACTCCTAAAATTCATCTGGAACCAGAAGAGACCTAGAATAGCAAAGGCAATTCTAAGCAGCAAAGGCAAGACAGAAGACATCACAATCCCTGATTTGAAATTATACTACAAAGCTACTGTAATAAAATCAACGTGGTATTGGAATAAAAACAGACCTGAAGATCAATGGAATAGATTGGAAGATATAACCACAACCACAAACTCACTCAACCACTTTATCTTTGATAAAGGGGCCAAACATGCTCGCTGGAAGAAAAACAGTCTATTTAACAAATGGTGCTGGAAAAATTTGCTGTCCATATGCAGAAGACTAAAACTAGACCCATGCCTATCACCATGTACTAAACTAAAATCTATATGGATCAAAGATCTAAATATTAAAACAGAAACACTAAATCTGTTAGAAGACTAATTAGGTAAAAATCTCGAAGATGTAGGGGTAGGTAGAGAATTCATGAACAAGAATCAAACTGCACACCAAATACTTCCCAGAATCAATACCTGGGACCATATCTTATTAAAGAGTTTCTGCATGTCAAAAGAGATTTCCAGCAGAGTGAAAAGAAAACCCAAAAATTGGGAAAAAATCTTAATGGACTGTCCCTCAGACAAAGAACTTCTGTCTAGAACTTATAAAGAATTAAAAAAAAATCAAACCATCGAAATTCAAAGGGTCCATGCTTTTTGAGATTACTTGGCCATTTTATTTGAAACTTTCCAGAACTTTTCTGACTCTGCTGGCTCAAATGCTACCACTCGGTTCTTCTAGATGAAGTGAGTCTAATTCAGTGGTTGTCAACTGTGGCTATACCTTTTAATCACCAGTAGGGTTTTTAAACGTTTCAGGAGTGGTAAACCCTAAATCAGTCATATCTGAGACTCTGGAGGTGGGACACAAGCATCAACATTGTTTCTGAGGATTCCCAGGAGCACGGCTTCCTACCAGGCTTCAGGGAGTTGAAGATATCCAAACTCTGCATAGGTGGTTGTTCTAGCATTAAAAAAAGGCACCCAGTTACATTTGAGCTTCAGGTTAAAATAATAACGATAAAATAACTTTTGAGTATAAGTATATCCCAGTTATCATGTGAGATATACTTATGTTAAAAATATTTATTGTTTATCTGAAATTTGAATTGAGCTGAGTGTCCCACATTTTTATTTGCTAAATCTGGCACCCACCACACACGCACGAAGCCTTTCTACTTCAGAACACACAGGCTTACTTTGGCATCTGACATGTTTCCAAAACCCATTGCCAGTTGGTCACCCTCTGCAGCAGTGAGCTGGAATTTCAAACTTCCTCTTGGAGTCTGGCTGCCATGACTGGCCTCTCAGCACTGGCCTCCTGTGCTGGCTCTTCATGCTTGGTATCTTGGACTTAGACATTTTTGTTCAATGTATTTTTTCTGTTCTTTGTTGCTTACTTCTGGCTCCAGGCTTTCTGAGCTTCAAATGTGGGCAAATGAGGAGTTACACAGACACTGACAACCATGTGATGAGCAGATACCTCTTTGTTCTTCATGAATGTGCACCTTGGTCCCCATCAGGGCACCCGTCTTGGCTCCCCTTAATTTTGGGGTGAAAAGCATCAGGATCTGCTGGGAGTTCGTTCATGTGGGGAAGGATAGAGTTTTCCACTACCCTTATAGGTTCAGAGTCTGCAGACCTGCAAATTAAGCTATCTACCATCAAACAAATTTTCAAGAGAAAATTGTAAACATTTTATTAACACATGCAGAACATATACACAGAATAACTCAGTGAAGAGAAACTGAAAGAGGTGGCTAGAATTTGGTGTTTACTAGGGAAAGAGATGGGGGGGGGGAAAGAGCAAAAAGCAAATGACTTTTTGGAAAGATAAACAGGCCTTTATGAGAATAGACGACAGATATGATAGGCTTGTGACGGCACACTCTGTTTGAATGTGGTCCTGATTTTTCCTTTCTGAAAAGCAAAGATTAGAGCTGCTCTTGAGGAGGGAGTTGTGATAATCAAAAGATATTTTGGGGGCTGGGGGGGGTTGCTTTTAGGCAAATAAGGAATTTCAAGGACTCAAATGCTTTGAGCTCAAACTAATCCTATTGTTTTAAAGTGCTGAGGATCAAACCGAAGGTGTCACCCATGCAAGGCAAGGGCTGTGCCACAGTGGCACATTATGAAGTGGTTTGCATTAGAAATGCAGAATCATAGGCCTCAACCAGGTACTGTGTTTCCAATCCTTCATTTGAAGGAGATCCTCAGGCCTTTCTCCTGCACAGTACCTCTTGAGAAGCACTGTCCTCACCACAGTTTTGGAAGTACAGCTTTTAAAACCTAGTCACTCCAGTCATTGAGGAAGTTTCCATTTCACACCTGTAATCGCAGCACTTAGGAGGCTGTGGCAGGAGGATTGTTATGAGTTTGAGGCCAGCCTGGGCTACATAGCAAGATCTTGTCTCCAAAAAATAAAAAGTCTTCATCTCTTTGGAGTGTATGGAACTCTGTGCTGTATGCAGATCCTGGAGGTGTGTCTGAGCCTCTTCCAAGAGACAGCATTCTTTATACCACTCATCCAGGAAGATGGAACAGAAAATAGATGTCTTAGCTCATTCCTTCTGCTACAACCAAATATGGTAACTTGAACAATTTATAAGTCATGGAAATTTATTGCTTGAAGGTTTGGAGTCTGAGAAAGGCAAAATCAAGGGGCCAAAAGATTCAGTGTCTGGTAAAAGCTTAACTTTGATTCCAAGAAGGTGCCTGGTTTCTGTGTCCTCTGGAACATATGAACGCTGTGTCCTTCCATTATGGAAGGGCAAAATCTGGGCAGCCCATGGAGGCCTCCTTCATCATGACACTAATCCCATTCAGGAGAGCAAAGCCTTCTTGACTTAATCACTTCCAAAGGGTCCCATTTCTAGGTCCCTTCACTTTGGGAGTTCCAACACATGAATTCCAGAAAGATCCATACATTATATCCATAGAAAAGGGAATGCATCAGGTAGACCTTGGTCAGGCAGAAGTCAGAACTCTAGTTTGTCTTTGCCCTTGATCTTGTAGGTAGCGACTATTTAGAGAGTTCAAGCAAGGTACTTGGTGGAGCTCCTAGGGGATAAGGAGCTAAGATGTTCCCCAGCACCTGGAAACAGCCTGGGTGAGCTGCCTAAAGGAATTCAAGAAAGGGTTTGTGTCCCTTCATTTCTTCCCAAATCAATGTGGGCATCACTATATCACTCAGGGATAGCCACTAGGGAGAAGTGAGCCTCGAGCCCAAGGTTTAGCCTCCACTCCTACATGGAGACACTCCTTCCACTTATTAATGTTTCGAAACTCAGATTTGAGTCTATATGGAAAATGGTAATTTTTGTAAGCCCTCTGAAAACTGTCAGAGTTAACTCTTGGGAAATAAGGACTTAGATTCATGTTTTATATTTCCACAGAAGCTGAATTTAGTTATAAAAAAAAATAGGAATGTCACCAATATATATTTTCACCTAATTTGATTTTCTTTTTTTTATTTTTGTACAGGAGATTGAACTCATGACGTTGTGCTTGTCAGGCAGGCACTTAGGCCGCTGAGCTAAATCCCTAGCCCAGTAATTTGCATTTATAAACTCCACTGTCTCTGGGTTTAAAGTGGTAGAAATAACACATTATTCTTTCCAAAATGTGTGCTTCATCTTTTTTCAGTAGCAAAGGTCAGCAAACTTGATTGTTTTCTATTTGAGGCCAAATACCACAAATTGCAAATTCTCACACACCAGATTGATGTATTTATCAACTGAGCTTAAATTTCCTTTCTTTGTTTTGCACTGTTTACTTTATCAGATTCTAATATGTTAAAGCTAGCAGACATCTTAGAAACTACCTAATTCAGGAAATGAGAAGGTTTCATCTTTTGGTTCAACCAGGAAGAGTGAGAATTGTGTTGAGAGTAATTTGAGGCTAAGTCTTGCCAGAAAAGACAGAAATGCTGTGATTGATTAGTGATGTCTGCATGGGCCAGTGGTGCTGAAGTGGCAGTGCTACACCAGGCATTGTCTCAGGCAGAGATGGCTCCACCCCTCATTCTGTAGATGTGGAACCCTAGCACTAGGGAAAAAGGATGATTTAAGATCACTGAGAAAGTCATGGGCACAGCCAGAATGTTGCTCTCTCCACATTAACTCCATTTCTTTTTCCATCACCCAGCGGTAGGCCTGCAGTATCACATCTGACCATCTGCAGTGATTAAGCCTGCAGGTCAATTGCTAAAGCCTTGACTCTGTCAGCACTTTGTAGATATAATCGTATTTTCTTCCTTGAAAGATGGGCAGAGTGTAACTTTCAAATGTTAGTCCACTAAACACATAGTAAGGAACTCAGAACATAGGAAATTGATCTTTGTACATTTACTAATGTCACAAAAAAGTGGATCATGGATTAAGTTTCTCTGAACATAATGGCTTTAAAAGTATGCATTTAAAATAGTATAATTTTATAGTATAATAGTATAATAGCAATAGTATAGTTATTTTGCTTGAGATACAAAACAACAAACCGCTTACCTGAACTTGCATACAGTCAAGAAGAAATATGAATAAAACAGTACAAATTTGTCTTCATTTCTAGGAAGACAACTTAAAAAGTAGCCCTAAGAGATACAGATATAAATAACTTGCTTGTTTAGTCATTTTAATATTAGAAAAAAGGGCTGGGGATTTAGCTCAGTGGCTTAAGTGCCTGCCTGGCAAGCATGAGGTCATGAGTTCAATCCCCAGTACCAAAAACAAAACAAAACAAAAAAAATATTAGAAAAAAGTCTGATATTTGTGTATGTCACAGAGCTGAAGATTGTATAGGAAAGGATTATCAATATATGGTGATGTCTCAATTCACCACTGTTTTTAATTATTTTTCTTGGTTATTTTATTAACAGTCAATCTCCTGAGAACAGAACTTCTTTTAACAAAGTTGGTTCTTTATGGGCTGAAGGCATTTCTGAAAATGTTGGGCTTCATTTTGCCCTTTTCATACGTACATACATACAACATATTTTGATCATCTCTGGCCTCCCATTGCACCTTTCTCTCCTACTGTATTTCAGTCCTCTTATCCAATAGTCTTTCTCTTATTTTACATTTCTCTTCCTCCTCCTTTTTCCTCCTTCTTTTCCGTAAGATTGCACATATTAGAGAAAACAAGTGATTCTTGTTTTTCTGAGCTTTGATTGTTTTGCTTAACGTGATAATCCCTAGTTCTGTCCATACTGCAGCTAATAAAATGATTCATTATTATTTATGGTTGAATAATATTCCATTCTGTATAAGTACCGTATTTCCTTTGTTCATTCAACTGTAGTTGAGCACTTAGACTGGTTCTATCTCCTGGCTATTGTGAATTGCATTCCATCAACATGGGTATTCAGTTATTCTGGTAGTATACTAACTTTAATTTGGGGTGTATATGCCCAAAGGTAGTATAAATAGACATTTGGTAGCTCTATTTCTAGTTCTTTGATGAACTTTCATATTTATCTCCATAATGACTTCCTTCACTTTTGCAATAGATTGGAAGCTGTAGCAGGAATGAAAATTATCTTTCCAATATTCTTTTACAATAAGAAAATATAACTTGGCATATAATTTCCCAGCTAAAAAGCTATATTTCCCAGCTCTCCTTGCAGCTGTCTGTGGCCATGCAGTTAGCTCCATCAGGGGGAAATGAGTGGATGTGACCTGTGCCACTTGCAGGTGGCAGCCCTGGAAGGGAAGTGGTGTGCTCTCTTCCTTCCCATCCTGTTTCTCCAGATGAGCTATAGATGTGGAAGGAGAAGGAGGGGGTCAGATGTCTCAGGCATGTACTATTACTAGAGTTGGGGAGCACCCATGCATCATCCTGGATAAGGGTCTTTTCAGGGTCTCCACACACTCTTGTAACCAATGCACATATTTCCAATCGTTGTCCACCAGATACCTACCTTGTGTGAGCTACAGGCTAACCTGTGGGAACTGAGAGGCCATCTTTCTACTGTCACTGATCAGGTGACTGTAAGTCTGGGTAAAGCACATGTGTGATTTTCTACTGCATGTGGACTGAAGTCCAGCTGCTGTCAGCCTGCCCACCACCACCTCCACTAGCTCCTTCTTGTCCACTCCTGTAGCTCCAACACTAGCTTTTCCTGCAGTTTCACATCTGGGACTCCTTCTACATGGCCTTCTCTTTTCCTGAATCTTCCAATGGCTAACTCTTTCTTCTCATCAATGGCTGAATTCTAATGTCCACCATCCAAAGGGCAAACCTATCTAGGCCCATCTAAAGCCTATATAAAGTACTTTGCACTACCCTTCCTGCTTTATTTTTTCACTTTTTACCACAGAAGTGTTACCATCTGACCTTACCCAAGTAATTGATTTGCTGGTTGTACTTTCTTTTATGAGGTCAGCTCCATAAGGTTGTAGACTTAGCATTCAGTGTCTGTGAAGGTGCCAGCACATAGTTGATGCTCAATGATCATCCATTGGATTATTCAGAATGAATGCTTCATGATGTATACACTGTTGTTGTGCTAGTTGGACAGGTGAGGAAACTGAGGCATGTGCTTCTCAAAGCCTGGCATGAGGGCTCTTGTCCAATGTGCTGCCCTGGCCTGCTGGCACCAGCTCTTTCTGACTAGCAACCAAGCTCAAGAGTCATCTATCCACAGCTTGTCTGCGTTACAGTCTCCATGAATGTCTATTAATTTATAACGCAAATTCATGAAAGGGGCAATCTGACATCATAACCCATTTAAATGTATGAATACTCAGGCAAAAAGCCATGACTAACAAATCTTTTTTGGCCTCTGAGTGGGGAAAAAATATGTTTTCCAACTCTTGCTTCTGAGCCACGCTTCATGACTCGTGATGAATGACAAAACAGTTCTGATCTTATCTGGAGAGTTTTCCATAAAATATAAAGGAGGAAAGAAGCCAGAATAAAGACGTGAAATAAATATATTGATAGAATTCAAAGAAAAGATAATAGATTTGGTCATGTTCCTGGCATCATCAGTTCAGAGAGATGGCTTGTCCAGTCAGAGTTCTGTTTGGTTATAGATTAATAATCTAAGGTACAAATAGTTCGGGACAAATTACAGAAAACATAAACTACAATATTCAACAAACTGGAGTTCAAAGGTTTCTGTAATTTGCTAAGTGTTCCCGTCATACATTTTTTAAAAGTGATGACACAATATAGAGTTTTTGAACTTTGCAACACAAATAGCAAGGAGGTTTTTTGCCTGACTCACATTAAAGACTTGTGCAACTATTTTAAAATGGGGTGTGTGTGGGGGGGGTGAACGCCAAACTGAAAGCATATAAAATGCCATCTGTCAGATTTTAGCAATTGAAGAATAATATTTCTACTTTGAAAAATGTGCTTTTGTTTATAATCTACAAGGCATGGTGGCTGACAGGGTGCATGACTTTGGGGTCTCTTTATGTATTCTGAGCAGAGTTTGACCATTACTGGCTTTATAGCCTGACACAAGGGACCCAGCTCAGTGGGTAGAAATAATGTTAATCCCGTAAGCTATACTAGGCACATGTGACTTCTTCCTGAATCCACTCTTACTTCTCCAATCCATTCTCCACATTCATTAGAGCACGAGTGTTATCCTTCTGATGCAATAAGGTCATGTCACACCATTTCTTAAAAGCCTACTATTTCTCTACATGAAGGTGAAACCATGAATTCTTCCTTTGTCTCTGTCCTAGTCCCTTCACACATGTCCTTGTTCTAGTCTGGAAATTCCTTTAACATACTCTACTTCCTATCTCCAGATATTTGTATCTCCTCTTTCCTTAACCTGGAATTCTCTTTTTTCTTTTGTTTCCCCAACTCATCCTTTTGAGTTCAATTTAATTATGGAGTCTTCAGGGAAAGGCCTTTGGCTTTTTGAGTTGCCCTTTCCTTGCATGTATACAAATGGATTCTCACAATAAATTGTTGAGGGGACAGGAGTGACATCAGACTTATGCACTACATCTCTAGCACTTATTATAAGGACAGCACTCAGGAAGCACTAGAAGAGTACACAGACTGAAAGTGTCATGGTTCCAGTTAGCTCATGGCCTTGTATGTGCATACTGGGATGATACCAGCTCCCTGCTGTTAGCAGCAGAGATTAAATGGAAGGGAAATGTACAAGAGCTCTGCCAATCAGATACGATCATACACAAGTAAGGGATGTGACTTAATGACTGTCACCCTTAGTGAGAGTGAAGTGGATTCTATTTTTCCACAGGATGGGCGGTCAGTGTGGCTTCTCCTACACCGATTGACAGATTGACATTAAATAACACTTCATGGAGCTCTTCCTCAGAATTGAGAAATATGAAGATAGGAAAGTTAGCTGAGAGAAAGGTAATTCTTCAGGCTTCTCTGCATTATAGAAAGAAAGATGGGAGTACTTAGTCTCTGCACACATCTGTCTTTCATTTTGTTTTTTATTATTTTGTTTTTCAGTCCTGGAGAATGAACCCAGGGCATTTGCACTGAGTTACTTTCTTAACCCATTTTTATTTTGAGACAGGGTATTGTTAAGTCACCTACGCTGGGCTTGAACTTGCTATTCTTCTGCCTCAGTCTCCCAGCATGCTAAGATTATAAGAACGTACCACCTTCACTGGCTTTTTTCTCAGTCACCTAAGCCCTCATAAAAGATATGATAAATCCTTGTAAGGAGTACATTCCAGCCCTTCAGCTTGAATTTCTTAGGCAATAAACTTAAGGCAACTTGCTGGCATTAATAAAAGAAAGAAATATTAAGCATCATGTGAAAATTAACTATGCCACTCACTATAGTGTGGTGCTAGGGATCTGTAGCAGAAACAAATAAATGGCCAAACCAACTCTTGTTCAATTCCCATTTTCTGTTGTATCTTCTAGGACAGTCCTTGGGGTCCTATGGGTGGGAGTTGGGGGAAGAATTATATTCTTTGCCATGTAAGAAAATATTACTAAGTGCAGATTATAGAGGTATAGAAGCTACCTTGTGATCATGAGGATGAAAAGTCTTCACGGAATCCTTATCTTAAAACCTAAGGGATTATTTTATTTGCTTACTTGTCTATTGAGGGCTTCACTGTTTCCAATCTGGCTTAAGTAGGTTTCCAGCCCAAACTTATAGATAACAGTTGCCAGGGTTACATATAGTAAAATGGAGCCCTAAGCCATCTTCTGACTCCTCCATTTTCTCTAATTTATGGTATTTTATGATTGATTTTAGAAGCATATTATTACTGTTTTTGTCTCAAGTGTTTAAACAATGTTTTATGATAATTTTAGGAAACTTTCATATGAAAATCCATTTAAATTTTTGGAAGTTCATTTTGTTTTAGAAGTTGCCATGGTGTGTTAAAATATTTATAAGGAGACTATGCTTGGTGTCTTCCCCAAAAATCGTACTATTTTACTTGCGTTTTCATTGATTAAGTCAGAAAGTAAGAGGTATCTTTATTTCTAGCTTTAACAATTGAATATTTGTTTGTTGCAGTGTGTCGCTTAGGTGTGATGGCACTTAGGGACAATACTCAGTGAAACTTTAATGATTTCAGTGTGTGACAGGTGCTCGTGGGCATCTGAGGCACCTGGAGCTTGTGGGGGAGGACCGAACATTCACCCTCAGAGTATAGTTTTGGGAAGCGCAAACTCTAATATCACCAAGTGATATAATCAAGTGGAGGTGTTTCCCAGCTTGTGCTGGTATTCTTATATGCAAACAGAATCACAGAAGATTGACAAGGGGGACATTGTTCCTAAAAATAAAATCATGGAACACAGAATATTGGTGGAAAAGAATTTTAAAATGTATCCAGTCCAAAGCTCTCATTTTATAGCAACATCTCTGAAGCTCAGAGAGAGGAAATGATCTGGCCAAGGTCACACAACTAGTGATAGAATCGGGGTAATGTTCAGGTTAGTTAATCTCACCTTAATGGCTATGATCAAAGAACAGAATTTCTCTCACACATAAAGAAATAACTTGACTAAAAAAAGTTGGCTGGGTGACTAATGAGCTATGTCTACCATAAAGTGGGGATCCTTAGTCAATCACCAAGCTCTGTCCATGCATATACTTTTATTTCTGTGTGACAAGACCTCATTTGAATGCACAAGTAAGCACACATACCTGTGTGGAAAAATCATTAACCGAGTCATGATGAGGCCTGCAGGTGGTCAGACCACACATTTTTGTGTGCCCTACTGGAAACGGTGGGGATTCTAAAATGTTCCCTGCCCAATTTGGGGTTGTATGTCCAACACATAAACTGCCTTTGCAGGGAGTAAGCCTATCATCTGAATTCTAAAACAAAATCTGTATCTGCGTTGTGTGTAATATCTATAATTCTTTCAGAAATCTTGCAAAAAACAAAACAAACAAACAAAAAACTATAAAGTTTTAAACCTAAATATAATCTTGGTTGGGTTTTGTAAGACATGGTAAATTATTGTATATTGCAAATTATTGCTTATATTGACAATGGAATAGAAATTAACAAAGCCACAATGAACATAACAAGTAGTTTTGAAGAGGAAACTAGAAGATAATCTCCTAGACAAAGCCTAATCCTACTTAAGTGAGCCTAAAGTTTAATGGTAAGCTATATTGCAAATTTCTGCTCATTCTGATGTTAAAGTAGAAATGAAGCTAAACTAGAATGGACATAGAATAGTTTTAAAAGAAAATGTAGTGGAACAAGTATAGATCCTACCTAGGCACATGGTCCTCAGGATTTTGCACAGATTTGGTTTATTTTTGTGTAATTTGAATTCCCCTCTACATGCTCTTCCCACAGCAAGGAAAGCCCTTCCTCATTCCCTCCACCATCCCCTTCCACTTCCTTGTATCAGTCCTTTCTGATTCATGGTACCATAGAGCAATGTCACCATAGATAAACTGGATCCAAACCACCCAGGATCTACTTTAGGGTCTATTTGAAATACAAAGCCCAGGTTTAGAATTTTTTTTCCAAACTCTGAAAGTTAAAGAGGAACCATTGCTACCACCTAAACTACATGTCTCCAAGTTCTCTTCACACTAATTTTGCACCATTATCAAACTCTTAACCTTTTGAACATACAAAGAGATTCTTATTTTAAATCCATGGAACAAATGACTGCTTCAAATTCATAATGAGGTATGCATTGAACGGAACACAGCTCAAGGTGAGTCATTCATTAATCATAAACAAAACAGCTCCTGATCAAGGACACATCAGCACACACTGTAAAAAGAGGCTGGGTTGCTCAATCTCTTTATTTAATATTAACTACATTATGTTTTTCATGTGAGTTCTGAGAAGGTGATTTTCTCACTTTATTTGTAGCCAGCTCAGTGTGAATGGATAATTACTTCTCTTAATGTTGTTTCCCCCAAAGGTTTACCCTGTTCAACAAGACACCATCAAATCTTGCCTCTCATACTTGGGAGGGGGTGTGGAGGGGCCCTGTTTCCATAGTTAAGGACTTTCGCTGGAATCCTTCAAGCATAAAAACACCCAACAGCAGGAATATTACAAGTGACACGAATAATATTTGTGATTAATAACAGCTAACCAGAGACGCACAATCCAAGAAATACATGATTAGCTTATTATAGATATCTGATACGCTAATTATCTTCAAAAATTTCATCACTGATGACTGTTTTGGCAGAAACTTGAGTAAGGGAAGAGGAAATTTGAACTTTTATGTAAGTTGGAAACAAAGCATTCGGGTGAGTGGATTTTGGAAGACCTGGGAAAGGTATTTGGTATTTAATTCTGTCTGATGAGAAGGAAATTAAATAATGAGAATAGAAATCAGTGTGAATATTGAAATTTGAGTCCAGGAGAACTCGCCCATCATCATCAGAAGCTCTTCATTACCTCTGGACAAAAGGCTCTTGGCACCCAAGTGGATGGGTAACGTGATGCAGTTTGGCAAGATTTGCCTGGGTGCCTTTTGAGGCATGTGCATCATGGCTTGCCTGTGACCAGCCCTTCCGGAGGGACTTGCTCCTGATTTCCAGGAGATCTGTGCATGTTCTGGCTTCACTGAGTGGGGACCGGTAGGTATGGAGGGTGTGCAGTATGCATCCATGTCTTGCACAGAAGCACCTTGGGACAGTATAACATGTGCCAGGGAGACTGGGCAAATGTCACACAGATACTGGATGAGGAGCCCAGAGCGGAGTCTCTCATGATACTGATGGCAAAGTTGACTCTCAGAAAGAATCAGTAATTACTAAACATCTCCAAAGGATGATAGCGCTGTGGCTATGGGAAGCCAGCTGCTTGGCTATGGAAACTGGAACTCATGTTATTGATTGGCTTAACTACCAGTGTCTCAGTTTCACTATTCAGAAGCTTACAATCCAAGGACTTTGTTGTTGTTGTTAATACTGCACTTCACATATGCTAGGAAAGTGCTTGAGTGCTGAGCTATGTCCCTAGCCTGATATATTTTAATTTGAGATAAGGTCTTGCTAAATTGTATCACCCGGCTTATCTCCAAATTTTGATCTTCTGACCTCAGCTTCTCCATAGCTGGGGTTACAGGCATGTGCCAACACGACCTGCTAAGGGAGACATTTTGATGTTGGTGGCAAACAAATAGGTTAGAAACATTCCTCAATGTTAGGAGAGATTGACTCTCTAGAAGGGACTGTCCCTATCACTAGCCCTACTTTCTGTAGTTTAATTGCCAGAATGATACTTATTTGGGTTTCTCTTTCTACTACTCTTTAAGAAAAGATCCTATTGTCTTTGTAATCTGAATTCTGGGACACATGTAGGGTAAATGCTCATGGGGCAATGGCCAAGATGACCTTGTACTTCCTAGGCTCCGTGTAAGTTGAAGTTTATGATACTATTCCTCAGGAAAGCAGAAAATCAACTAAGATCAAGGTCTGAGTTTGTCACAGCACACCATGAAGTTAAACACAGCACTGCACCTACGACAGCTCACTCCCCATAAGGACTGGGGCTCTGGCGATCTGACTTGCTGCTCTGTCCTGGAGACCTGCAGTGGTCAGTCTCAGCGCAGACACATCTATTGAAATCTATTGAAAGAAAGACTGACTGGATGATTTGCAAGCACCTTTGGGGCAGCCTGCTGGGCAGTCGGGGAGAGTAAGTCCCTGACCTCAAGGAGTTCTCAGAGAAAATGGCAAGAAGTCAAAGAGCCCAGCAAACTAGCATTTAAGAGAGGAGGCACGATGATTTCTGGCTGTCTGACTTTTAGAAGCTACTTAACTCTAGGTTTCAGTTCTCTCAATGAAAAATATGTAGAACTATAACCCATACATATATAAAAAGTCCTGCGCAGGCTGAGAAATCCCACATGATAGATCCAGCATAGGTCCCTCAGAGAGTGCTGGCTATCCATTAGATTGATTATGATTATGATAATTATGATTATTATCATGTACTTTCCTTTTTTGGCTAGGTACTGTGAATGATATCTGGTACAAAAAAGACTACATCTCTCTATCTGCCTATTGAGGGACTGGGATTCTGTTAAGGGCGTATGATTCAGATCTCTCAAATGTCACCAGAGTAGGAGGAAGAAAAGTAAAGATGAAAAAATAATACTGGGCTTTGTGCTTCTTCTCTCCTTTCAAATGCACAGCTCTACACATAGTAGGGGTGTTTCAGAAATTTCAGCAAGTGCAGAGGCCTGTGAGAACAGCAGGGACAGTAGCGAAGCCTTCTGTACCAGGCAGCGGAACGGTGGCACTGGGGCCAGCCCAGCAGCTGCTACCTCTTAAAGAGGGGCGACTAGAAGCTGGGGTGGTAGGGGGATTGGACTAAGTGCCTGCTTTCCTGTTGTCAAAGCTGCACGCTCTGCTTCCTGCGCCTGCCTGTGTGTTGCAGGCAGCTTTGATTGAAAAGTTAATCAGCAGGCTTGAGTTGCTATCAGTAAAAAGGAGCAAGATTGATTTAAATACTTGATGAATTTTTTTAAAGCCCTAAACCCCAAATACCTTAAAATCTAGCGATACAGAGTCAGGAGACAATGAAAGATGAATTGTGGCAGTTTTTTTTTTTTTAATCAGAACAATAAAATTCTCAAGAAAATGGTCCAGGAGCAGGATTTCAGTCTTGAGGTGAACTTCAGAAGGAAGATGTGTGCTAAAATGAGGAGAGCTGCACTGCTGACTGGCTGAGTTTGCATTTGTGGGTGCAGGCTGAACCCCAGCACTGTCAGAGACTCTTCAACACTATCTCCCCCCTTGACCCCGCCCCCTACCCTGTCCCACCACAACCTGTGGACTGTGATGATAAAAACCAGCTGTGTCTTCCTGGGCCAGAGCAGCAATAGCGAGCAGTAGGGATTGAGGCCAGCTAGGCATCTGCCCAGGAAAATATCTGTGGGTTTAAGAGATCTGGGAAGGCTTCCTGGAAGAGGGTTACTTACGTGTAACACTGAAAAATGCGTACTTTAGAGCCTGCGGTACAAAGAAATCATCAAGTTGAAACTTTAACTGATGGTTTGGGGGAAAAGATGAATCTGCCAGGTGGCAGAAGCCAAATGAAATGCCGCTTTCTCTCAGTCTTTTGATATAGCTTGGGAGGAATACGTTAGCCTTCAGCAAACTGGGGCATTGGCAGAAGAATAATAGGTAACAACTAAGTATGGTCCACAGCCGAGCTTTCCAGATGATCCATCCCCTCTTCGCTCGTCCCTGGGACAGCTCTAATGCACCTGCATTTCATCTTCCAGATGAGAATACCAAGCTCCAGGGATGGGAGAACCTCGTCTGGAGTCAGGCAGCTGGCCAGTGTGGAGTGGAGGTAAATTCTGCTGTGCTTGGAGACTGTTTGGTCACTTCCACGTCTACTCAGAAGTAGAACAGGAGTATAGCAATCCCTTGCAGTTAACAGAGCTTCTTTACCTCACAGGGTAAATGCACGCCAGGTGCTTAGTGCAGTGCCTCGCAGAGCAAATCCTCATACATCTTTTTCTTTTACTTTCGTTTTTTTTTCTTTTGGTACTGGGGATATGAACACAGGGCCTTTGCACTGAGCTACATCCCTATCTCTTTTTATCTTATTATTATTATATTATTATTAATTATTGTTTTAAGTTTTGAGATAATGTCTCAGTAAGTCACCAAGTTGCCCAGCTGGACTTCAACTTGTGATCCTCCTGCCTCAGCCTTCCAGAGTGCTAACATTATAGGCCTGCGTAGCCATACCCAGGTCCTCAGCACGTCTTAATAAGAAACTTGCTTTTATTAATAAAGCACATAGAGCCCAGAAGAATGTAGCCCCCCTGGAGGCAGCTGTTAGTGGCATGACTATACCTACCCGCACATGGCTTCCCCTTAGCACGGTCTTCCCACCCTGGGCACTTTCCCTACCACTGTGAGCGGAGAAAGCTGTCTGGGGCCTCAGCCCTTAGTCATGCTTTTGTCTAACTTGGTCTACATCTCTTCATTTTCTGCTCAGTCAAATCTCATTCTATAATGTTCAGCCCAGCACTGCTTATGCATGGCATCGGTCCCAATCCTGCTTACTTCTTTGCCTGTCCCTATAATCAGAATGGTTTTATGCCTCCTTGGAAGGCTCTGGGCTTTGATTACATCTTGATTAGCCCTTACTAATTTTTGTTGCATGCTTCTGAGATGTAAACATGACCATTTCCCCCAAGTCAACTTGGAGGTCCTTGAAGTCAGGGTGGCACTGGTTAATCTTGCTAGTTTCTCCCTCCTCTTTTTTCACCCCGTCTGGCATTCCCTCATACTGGGCTCAGCACCCACTAGGCATTTAATAATTGACTAGCTGAATTGCACAGTAGTTTTTGGGAATCCCACTTTAAAATTCAAATGTTTTCTTCAGAGAGGTTGCTTAGTATACTTAGCAGGCACCGAGAACTTATGAGTCAGAAACTGAATCCAGAACTCTATATGCCCTTTAGAAACAGGGATCTAAGGGTACTGGACAGGGTTCAGATAAATTTGGGGCAGGAATGATTGGAAGAAAGAGTAGAATGAGGGCAAGTAGCCCAGGCTAGGGACTGAGAGCAACGGTGTGGGTGTCTGCAAACAGGATTGCCGAAGTATTGGCTCCCAGATAACTATCACCATGGAAACCAGGAGGTGGGGGCTGCCTCGCCTTTCCCCAGCTTGCCAGCTGGTTATCTTGGGTGGGTTTGGGTTGGGTACTGGTTTGGCATCCCTAGGAATATCCTTTGGTCTATGCATCTCATGCCACTCCCTGGTCCCAGGGCAGCTATCAGTACCACACACTCCGTGAGGCACTTAAAAAAAGAGAAGGAGGACAGACTCCAGAATCAGGCAGTTACTTAAGCAGGTCCCAGCGAGCTGCACCATTTACAAATTACCCAGCAGTTCAAAGCCTTAGTGCTCTCATCTTTGAAATGAGACCATGCCAGGCATTCAAAGCCAGCCTGAACTACATAATGAGATCCTACCTCAAAACAAACAAATGGAGTAATCATTAGAATGTTAGAGGTATACCATATACCTCTCATTCAGCGTATCTTCACTGCAGGTCAACTGGGTACCAGGGGCCCTGTGCTAGACTCTGGTGCACCCAAGCCACCATACACAGTGGCTGGCAGTCAGCACAGTTAAGACACACACTGCTGACCTTCTTAGGCCAGCTGGGTCCAGGAAGTATTCACAGGGAACCTTAACTCCCAGCATGCTCAAGGGAAGTGTACCTGGCGAGCAGACCATCTTGGAGCCCAGTGGCTTTGGGCTTACTAAAAGGAACCAAGGAATGCTTTAAAATAGTTGTAGTCAGCAAATTAAAGTGTCCTTTGCCAGCTCTTTAAAATTAGGTGCGAAGGGCACATCAAATGAGCCTGGGAAAATAAATGACCGCCCTTGGAAATCGAAGAGAAGTGTATGTGAAAGATATTTATCACTGTGTTAGGTACACAATGTCCAAAAAGTAGATGCAACCTAAATACCCAAGAAGTGGAGAATCACCTGGAAAATTAGGAAAGCTAATGGGATGGAATTCTATGAAAATATTAAAACGACATAAATATATGAAAAAGCATACAAATATGCATGTATGCCTAATGTTTGCATTCAAATCTAAGTCTCTGGTCAAGTTATTCCAGAGAAAATACAAAAGCTAGGTAAAGTTCTCAGGGAGGTACATTATGTGCTCCATTTATATTTTTATTCAAAACCTTCTTTAATGTCATTAGAACTTTTTTCCAGATAAAAATAATATCAATAACAGTAATTGGATACTTTAGTGTTGGATTAATGACTAAGAATTTTCCTACTTTGGAAAAAAAAATTCTCCAAGAAAGGTCCCAGGAGGGAGGAAATAAATAAAAACACATTGGAAAAATTAAATATGGCCAGTGGGTAAACTATAATTACCTAGCGCCTTACAGTTTCAGGCAGAATGTTATGCAGATGGTCATTTGCATGCTTAACTATAGAGAAAAGAGCAGGTACTTTATTTGGGAAGAAAAAGGTTGTACTTTGAAAGCAGGATTTGTGGGGTAAGTTTTAATCTCATCTCAAAGTCGAGTTCTCTGTGTACCACCAAATACTGGACTGTGATTGCACCCCAGCAAGGCAAATCAAAACGTTCAGATAATTGTGTATTGAGGTCAGAAAGTCCAGTCTCCAGATCTCTCCTTACTTGCTTTTTTACTTTGGGCAAAGTGTTTAACTTGTCTGGACCTCTGTTTTCTTACCTGTTAAATTGAAATAATATTTCCTACAACTGTAGGGCTGTGGTTTTTGTTTCTGTTTTTCTTTATTTGGTTTTTCAGTTCTGAGTATGGAACCCAGGACTTTTACACTGAGCTACATTCTCAGTCATTTATTTATGTGAGACAGGATCACACTAAGTCACTAAATTACCCACCCTGGGAAACTGCAGCCTTCCTGCCTCAGCCTCCATGGGTGCTGGGATTATAGGTGTGTACTATGATACCCAGTTTGTAGAGTTGATTTAAGGATTCAAAGATATATGTGAAATGTCTAACATAGCTAAGTACTCAATAAGCATTCGTTGACTAAAAAGTTAATATTACTGTTCTAGTACATTGTTCTCATGGTTCATTTCATTTCATCCTGTCTGTGAGCTGCGTCATGGGTCCAGCAGTTTAGATGGATCTCCTTGCATCTCTCTCTGTCTTTCTTTTTCTTCCTCCCTCCTCCCTGCCCTTTCTCCTCCTCCTCCTCTTCTTGCTCCTCCTCCTCCTCCTTCTTCTCTCCCTCTCCCTCTCTCCTTCCCTCTCTCTCTTCCTCTCTCTGGCTTTCTCTCTGGGCCAGAGCTCAAAATCCTAACCTCAGTTTCTTCCCTAAATGCTGCTCCCCACCTTGTGACAGCTGTGTCTCCTGTTTGGTAGCCAATGAATCAATCAAAAGATGCTTTTGTAACAGAGTGATTTGGGGGCTGCTTAAAGGGATAAAGGGAATAAATCCATAGTCTCTAGCATGCCCTTGTACTGTGCATGGCTGGGAGGGTATCTGCTTCTTTTCTTCTCTTTTATTATATCTCATTGCTGGCAATTCTTTTACAATTCTAAAATAATCCCAAACTTAAGGTTTTATTCTACTTTTGTCTCAAGTTTCTGCAAAGAAATGGAGGATGAGAAAACATATCTACCAAACTGTCTGGTGAGTCTCATGTTATCCACAATGCAACCTGCCAAGAATTCACTCCTTTAAGAAATGCTAACCAGGCTCTGGGAAGCTGAGGCAGGAGGATCACAAGTGTGAGCCCAGCCTGGGCAAGGCAGCAGCTTAGTGAGCTCCTGTTTCAAAAGTTAAAAATAAAAATTGGTTGGGGACATAATTCAGTGTGAAGGTGCTGGGTTTAATTGTCAGTACCAGAACAAAATGATTTGAATGTTCCCACCTGTGTCGCCCCAGGGCTGGGCATCAGGTGCACACACAGAGGAGAGGGTGACTATGGACATCTTCTATGAGGACAGAGCAGATGTGAACAGAGAAGTGATCACTAATTATGGAGCATATGTATATACCAAGATGAATGTAATTATGTATTATAAACATATACTAATAAAAATTACATTAAAAAGTATACATAAAAATTAAAACTGATTACTGAATAAGGAGATTATTCCAAAGAAAATAAACAGAGTGCATGAGAAGATGGGAAGACGGGCCCTACTTCTGACAGGATGATCAGTTACTGCTTAACTTCTTGCACCTGTGACAACCCTTTGGCATCCCACTCGGATTTTTGGTATGTCACTGATGGTAGCTTCACTTGTTTTTGTTCAAAGCTAAAAGTGAAAAGTGATCCTTCAAGTAATCATGGAAAACTGACACTGGATCAAGTCCTGACCAAGTCCTGTTTCATGCCCTTTCTTTTAGACTAGATGAGTCTTTAACCTTGGCACGCCTGGCTTTGAGCGCTGATGACCTTTGGTGCACAGTGAAGTACTTTGCTGAGCACTGTAGGGTTTCAGCACCATCCCTGGTCTCTACCTATGAGATGCCAGTAGCATCTTCCCCCAGATACAACAACTGAAAACTGTCACCAGACAGGGTCAAATATTCCATGACAGCAAAGTTGCTCTGGGTTGAAAATCACTGCTTCAGACTTACAGGTAATAACATTTTTTGATATCATAGATAATTTTCAGAATATGACAAAATCCAGGAAATTTATAAAAATGCTCCTTGTTTTTTTTTTTTTTTTTTGGTACCGGGGATCAAACTCATGACCTCGCACTTGCCAGGCAGGCACTTAAGCCACTGAGCTAAATCCCTGGCCCAAAAATGCTCCTTGTTAAGGAGTGATTTTAGGTGTCAGCAGTTGAATGCTTCACATCCATCATCTCCTTTAATTTGCACAACACTCATAGGAGGCAGGTATTGAGGCAGGTACCCTGTTTCTAGGGTCTCAGATCACACAGCAAAGTCAATGGCCAAGTTTGGATTGGAACTGAACCTGTGTAACCCACAGTTGTGGATCCAGGAACACAGTTGTGACTCTCCAGAGCCACCTGAACTGGCACATCTCACATTTTAAAAGTGCCTGCAACCCAGGGGTTTTGATTAAACATCAGCTGCCATTCTACAAGAGTGCGTGCATTCATGCATGCGTGTGTGTGTGTGTGTGTGTGAGTGTGCATGCACACAGGGGCCCAAGAGTCTGCATTTCCAAGAGCCTTGCAAAAGATACAAGTGCTGCTGGTCCATGGGCCACACACTGAATACCAAAAGCGCCGAGTAGCAGTGTTTTTCTGCTTATAGTTAAGCCAAGAATCTGACAACTTACGGAACTCTGCCCAGGTAACTGCTGTTATTTGCATCCATCTCGAAAAGCCAAGGCTAAGATCCCTAGTTTTCTCCCTGATGGTAACCTAACCCCTGCCAAATAGATAGAGCTTCTCTGTTTCTGCAGATTTCTGACAAAGCAGAATTCCTCATGTCACTTTGGCATCACTGGCAGTCCAATAGTTCTTGCAGTGTTGACACTGAATCTTTCTTGTTTTAGCTGTGGTGCATAACTCCCATCAGTGCCTTACACAGAAATACAGAGCAGCCGGTCATCCTGCTCAAGCCACCACCTTCTTATTTTGCCCATCTGAGAATTTTCTCCCAAGTCCTGCATGGCATCTTTCCACAAGAATACTTCTTCCCAACCACTTTCCTCCTCTTCCATAAACAATTACCTACGTAATGCATATGCCATGTGATACAGTTATCAGAAAGTGATGTTACCCTGAATGTACACATAAAAAACAATATGAGAAGATACTTTTCTAAGAGAACAGATAACCTTAAACATTAATAAGTGGAAAATCTGTGAAATCAAAGCATTTTTTCTTTTTTTCATATAATAGCCTTTCATTCTTTTTATGATTTTGTCTTTGAAAGCTCTTTCTGCAGATGACAGATGATATTGTTCTCCTATCCTGCTTCAGACAGAATTAAGGGAAGAAGGGGGGAAAAACTATTGTAGAGCCTCTCCACTCTGCAACACGATTTTTATAATTAATATATACAACTGAGCAGAGAAAGGTACGTTATAATGAAATGCAATTAAGAGGTGTTTGTTCTTTTCCCACACATGATGACTATAATTTCCTTGGCTGTTTAGAAGTCAACCATTATCATTACATTTTGCACATATCTTTTCTATTTTTTTACTCCTGAATTTGTTTATTTCCGATAAAAAACAAACATCGATTTAGAGCATTTGATATTCAGATAACATCATCTTTTAATTATAGACCTTGGTGATCATTAACTGTAACACCTTTTATGGAATTTCTTGCATTGGCATGGCTTCCAATTTTTAATTAATGGACCTTTAAAAATAGCTCCAAATAAAACTGTAATTTCAATTTACAAAAAAGCTTGGGTTGGACGACAACGTTATGTTTTCCTTCCATGTGGAAAGGACCCAATCTGATTTTATAGTTATCTGTCATCTTGGGCTTTAATTATAACTCTCCTGTACAACCTGACATTTAGCCCTGCCTGCTAAGCTGCCCTCTTTTCATACTCTCCATTTTCTCTTTTTCTTTCCTATTCCTCCCTAACTTGAATGGAAAAATAAGGGTTGGGGAGATCTACCAGTCACACGCTGGGGGAGATGGCGATGTGTGACAGGGTGAAATCAGGCACCTGTTCAGGTCCTGTTCTTCCTTCTCCTGGCTGTTTTCATAAGCTGAAAGTATCTGGCAAGTCAGCATCCACCTGAAGGACCCAACTCATTTGCTCAAGCGCTGGGTAATCACGCCTGAAAATGAAGACGCATCATTCCTGGGAGCAGAGAACTATCATCCTGTGTGAGAAAGCTTCATAACCAGTGTGGCTTAAATGAAGCCGATGGCTTTATTGGGATAAACAAGCATGGGCCCTTGGCAATTAATATGAGGGCATAATTTTTACTCACTGTCTTTTAAATATGGTGGAACTTAAAGATAGTGATGGCATTGACTCTTAGGTGTTGTATTTTATTGGGGGAGGTTGTTGAAAGCATACCTTGCAAACAATGGTGACTTCCTCTAAAGAGCCACATTTAATAACTCAGACACTGCCACCAGGAAATGGGACTGCAGGTTGTGAATATGTGTTTTCTTCTAGGTGTGGACAATCAGGAGATGTGAGAGCACACAAGACAGTGAATGTTTCTTTTCATCTGTTTATGAGTAATGTTGCATTAAAATGACAATGTAGTTAAGGAACTCTGTGAGCTCTTCTCAACCTACAAACGGAAGCTAAATATAGAGAAAGCAAGATTTAAAGAAAAATAGTTAGACACCAACTAAGCCTGTTCATCCACTGACTCAGCTGTTGCCAACTCAACTACTGAGACTCCTGTTTGCTCCATACATGACTGGGGGCTGCAAAGGTGAATGAAATGATCATTCCTGCCTCCGAGAAGCTCTTTAGCACTGTCAGATCTCGCAGGCAGGCAGAGTTCTACCAAGATACTGGGAAAGACTCTTGACACCTGCTGGGGCTGGAATCTAGGCTCATGGGCCAATCTGCTCCTTGATTCAGATTTGCCTCTGTAAATCCACTGGGTTCTCACTGCTAAGCTTTCTGTTCATCAGAACTTCTTGGGAAGTCTCAGGATTTGTTTCTTCACATCCCCTTTTTTCCTTGTCTTTCCCACTGGGGCAGGGAATGGAAAAAAATGCTTAAATAAGCTGCCCCACTTTCTCCAGCTTTGTACAATTTTTACTTCCAACCCTAGGGTAATTTCCTTCCAACAAGGAACAAAGTTTTCTCAGCAAGTAAGTTATGATTTAATTAACCTTCTCTTTATGTTTTCCTACTTTTTTCACAGGAAAAGTTAGCATGAAACCACTTCTCTGCTCAGCTCTGAACTTTTACAACCTACTTGAGTCAGGTCATTTTTTTTTTTTTAATTTATGTCCATCACAAAACACAGTTTGAACCTAAAAAAGATTTTACAGGTATTTGTGTGGTGGTCTCTCCCCTGAGGCTTTTCAGTTTGTTTCAGTCTATCTGCCAAGCTCGGTTCACAGCTTGCCAGAAGGTGTGGGGCTTGTGACGGGTTGAGGTCCCTGCCAGCTCTGACTCTTCCTACAGTGGCCGTGTGACCACTCAGGCGTGTTGTGGCCACAGCCTTGTGCTTGCCTCCTTGATACAGATCTATGAGCCAGGGCTGGGTTCGGGTCTGACTCAGCCACTCACTTTCCAAGAGATACTCACAGAGGTTTAAGTGCTTTCCCTTCCACTGCCAAGTGGGACAGGCAACTCTGTTGTCACTAAAGGAAAGTAAGGCAGTGCTTTCTAAAGAAGGGAACGTTGCCTAGTTTTAAGACTCCGGATCAGAGCCTGGATTTCGGGTTCTTCTTACTCAGCAGCTGTAGAGGTTCCCTGACTGGGTGAAATGTCAGCCTCCTCAACCTAGGGTGATAACGTTTCCTTCTTTATAGGGTAGTCACGCAGATTAAGTAAAACCTTTCAGGATTTGACGTCTCTCATAGTACCAGGTAAATGCTGTCAAGTACTGTGTTTGTGTTATTGCATGCCCACCTGTGCGTGCATGTGAAATATGAAACTCGACTCCAGTCAGGTGATTTCTTGAGCCTTACAGGACAACATAACCATCTGGCTCCTATTCCCTGATTCAAAGTCTCTCCTTCAATAGAATGATCTTTCCTTTTCTTGATCAACATTATTTTGAAAGCCCATTTTGACTTGCCCTTAGAAGTCATTCCAGTATCATTAGCAGTCTGTGCTTTGGATTAGACCCCCCCCCCCCCAGTCTCCTAAGGCTCCTGATCTCAGTGGAGGTCAGGCACGGATTTACGCCAGTCGCAGCTGGCATCATGGGTGTGAAGCCTGTGCAGTTAATCCAGGGCCAGTTTTCCTAAGGGCTCTGCATTTGGGTTAATGTCCTGCTGCTGCCGTCTCGAAGTCCTCTTTGTTTTCATGGCGCATCTGCCCGGCAAGTAGCATTTCCTACCCACCTCCTCACAACACACACCCCATCTCCAGGCCACATAAACTGGACTTTGGCTTTTGATGGCAATGAGGCTTTTATATCAGATACTGTGGTTGTACTCTGACCTCCTGAAATCCCATTCCTGGAGCAGGTATTTGCTTTCCAATCCAGGTAAACTTAGAGAAGGAATGAGCAGTGATCCCCTTTCGGATCCTGTGGGTAATCGCTTTACAATCTCCATTCCATGGAAAAATCTCAATGCCTATTTATTTAAATTAGTTCTGTATGCACTGTTCTCCTTAATCAGCTTTTCTCTGTTGCTTGTCATCGGTATCCACTGATGACAGGGATGACTGTCACATTATTTGGGCAATCTGGTGAAGGCAGTTTTCATGGTCATGTAAACTGTAGGCACCTCAGTCCCCACTAGATATTTGGGACCAGTCACTCTACATGTGGAATGTCAGTGCTTGAGACAGTTTCCCTGGGTCCCAGAAAACACTGCCTCCTGTGTCCCTGTTGATCTGCTTTGAGCTGGTTGCCAGACCCCTGGAAATTCAGGCATGTCTTCTTCAGCTCTTGTGCACTACGGAAATTTCTCCTCCCAATTCCACATAGTTTCTTCCCTATTTCTTCTTCTAATGCCAGGCTATGCCCAGTGATTGACATTTATAATCATTCCTCAGAGAGCCTTGTATTAATAACAGCCACTGATCTAACTCAGATATTCCAGGCATCTTTCTTATCCTCAAATATGAGACTTGGACTCTTCTAAGCTTGAATTCTGTAGCTTACAAAGAACTAAGACCAGGTTTTTCAAAAACAATAGGTAACCTTCTTTATCACAGCAGCCCCAAAGCAGAGCCCCCTCTCTTCAATGGATTTTTTCCCCCTCTCCTTTTTATCAACATATTATTATTTTAAAAAATCCATTTTGACTTTCCCTTGCCAGAAAAGGCTCTCCAACCCCTCTGCCGCACAGCAGGAAGCTCTTTCAGACGTGCTCAGATTGGTGGGTGGAGGAGACCACAATTATACCCCCTCTCAATGACATGTCTGGGGTTGCAGTGGTTCCAGACAAAGAAGCTGAAATGTATGGAAGTTTCTGTGTCTTCAAGACAGAACCTAAAAATACCTGCCTGAGATGCAGGTTGGGAGCTATTTCCAACAACAGGGCGCCAAGGTTTTCCTGCTGGGAGTATGAGAGCCTCTGAATTCTTTTCAGCAGGCTGTCGAAGGTACCTGGTGATCAGAGGAGGAGGGTTAGAAGGCTCCCTAGAGGCATCTTAGCCTCTCGTCCCCACCCTGCTGTGCCCAGCAGCAGCCTTCTTAGGGGTTGAATATTCTGAATAACCAAGGACACAGCCCATGCCCAGGGACCAGCATGATCGCTAGAGGTCCTGTTTCAAGGACATGGTTCTGTTGTGAGGAGATTAAAGCAGAGGGAAATGTGGCCAGGCAGGAAAGGCTCTTAAAGGCTCTTCAAGTCAGCCAGTCCTTCACTTGCTACTCCTGTTATCTCTAACACTTTGCCTCACTCAGCAGTAACTTAGCCTCCATTTTCATACTTCCTTTGATGGGGAGCTTACTACCTCCAGAAGCATCACACTATTCTACCTTTGGACAGTGGCTTTAGAAGTACAATTTCTCATTCTTGAGTCAAAAATGATCTATTTTTAGCATCTAATAGCCACAAATAATTTTATGTGTTAACATTATAGGTTCTTGGAAGCATTGCCCACATGTTCCACAGTGCTTAGCTTCCTTAGAGCAATGTCTCTGTTCTCTTCAATCTTTTCTTCTGTGACCTTAGATCTAACTTTGTGTGCTCTTCCTTCAGGGGAATCTGCCCAAATCATTCTCAGCTGAACAGTGTAGAGTAAGAATGAGATTTTGTCATGGGACTCCTTGATCAGTGCTTTCCACTTGAATTGTTTGAGACAGAGGCCAGCTTGGAGGACTTGAACTGGCTTAGAGATGCAGAACTTGAAATCCAGGCCTGGAGTGTGCTCAGGAGTCACTCTCAGCTCCTCATCATGTGTAAGGTCAACTGCTTGGCTCCAGACAAGGACAAGGAAAAGTCTTCTGTTTCATAGAACTGCTTGAGAGACTGAAACATTTATTAAAGAGGAGAGCAGAAGAAATCATACGCATTTAGAGCCTTGCATTATTTCTCAAGAAGCGTACAAAATACTTACATATAGCACATGATAAAGAGGACCATATAATTGCACCGGAAAACCTGAGCTAAAGAAAGCTATATTGTTTTGCCTAAGGATTGTTTTCTTCCTTTTGTTTCTTTGGTTTTATTTTGTGATCTTTTCCTTTTTAAAAATTATAGATTTTCTTTTTCTTACTTAAAAGCTTTCAAATTCATAAACAAGTTGAAAACCTAGTATGATGAATGACCATGTATTTTCATCTACATTCACCAACTATTACCATTTTAGCACACAAAGTACCCCTCTGTTCTTTTTCTCTCTCCCCCCCTCCACACACACACACACACACACACACACACACACACAAACATGATCCCAAAATAGTTTATCGAGAGCACTGCAATATTACCTTCCCTTTGATTCTTTAGCTGGCCTCTCCAATTAAGGATGTTTTCCTCCTCAATCAGA
Source organism: Dolichotis patagonum (assembly GCA_004027295.1). Classification (NCBI taxonomy): domain Eukaryota; kingdom Metazoa; phylum Chordata; class Mammalia; order Rodentia; family Caviidae; genus Dolichotis; species Dolichotis patagonum. The sequence goes on along the minus strand of PVJX010002249.1, from coordinate 40,136 downwards.
AAACCATCATCACATCTCTGAAAATCACTGAATCAGCAGTATCATCCAAATGCAGTCTATACTCAAAAATTCAAAATTATATTCAAGGTTTAATGTTTTCCTAAGAAATATTCTTTTGAGTTTCTTTTTCAATTCAGTCAAATGCATTGCATCTCATTGGCTGGGATGTGTTTTTGTCTCCTTGGTCCAGGCAGGTCTCACTGCCCGCTCTGTTCTTGTCACATCACACCATTCTAAGGGTCCTGTGCAGGCTCCTGCGGAACAAGCCACATTCTAGATTTCTCTGATCATTTTCTCACAATCATATGCAGCTTAGGCATTTCTTGGAAGAAAATAGATCCCTCCTGTAGCATCACACAATGATTTGCTTTTCAGTTTTTGTGCCTTACTTTATCTTAAAACTTTTTAGGTGTCTGAATACCTACCCTTTGTGCCTCATTAATATAATAGCGATGATACCCACAAAACCCACCAAGCAGCACCCATTTCAAAGAGAAGAGAAGATGCTTACTCATGGGTAATTTCAATAGGGCTGAGAAAAATTTATCAAAGGAGTAAATAAGGTGACTTTAAATGGATGATATCAACTATATCATGATAGACAGAACAACTTCCAATTATCCAGTCCTATTTTCATCAGACATAGGGTAGAAAAGAATGGGTTAGGGTATTTTCTATATGACATCAAGATATATTAGAGAAATCTAAAAAGTCTTAGAGATTGTAAGCAAAACTAAATTGTCCTCATGATCAACCCAGTTTGCCCAAAGACTGTGACAACTGGTTGTCATCTGTCTCCTCTGCATTTTTCAACATCTCTGTTACTTTGTGACACCTCAGGGCAGATGGCTTGAACCAGGTACACTGGAAAAAGACTACTCATAGGCTTCTACTCTCACCCTCTTGTCAAGCTCCAGCCCCCTCTGCCTGTACAAGGGTTCTGTTCTCTTGGGCTTTCTCCCCACAGTCACCTCGTCTCTCCAGTCTCACCTGAAATACAGGGCTCACCTCAAATCATGCATGGGGTCATGGAGGAAGACACCTCTTGGTTTAATCATCTCTACCTCAGAGGTCAAAATCAGCTTTTTGGGTCATATAATCAGTGGAGGGCAGAGCTGATAGAAGTTGAAAATTCAGACTCCTTGTCATTTTCCTCCACTTTGATTGCGCTCTCACTTCTGTCGTCCCTGTATTCAGTTTCCCCTTTGTGCCCTAACACATGACCATTTCCCAGCTAAAACCTCCCATGGACACCAAACCATGCATGTAGCTCCCTGGAAGAGAGAGGCTCCCTCACCCGTGACCCAGGCTCACCTCCAACAGGACCAGTGCAGCCTGACCAAGGCCAGCATTTTCTGACATGTGCGTCACTTGAAACCATTTCTTTAGGACAAGTATCCACTTCATATTGATACAGACATAGATGTAAATCAAAGCATGTCCTTAGTATATAAACATACATTTTAGAGCTCTGTGATGAAGTACATAGAAATCATTGAACTAAACATAATTTAATTATTTTTGGTCATTGTTGTTGCAGGTGCTTTAATAGAACAATGTGTATTGTGAATCTCCAGGAAAGGGTTATTGTTGTAGTAGTTTTCTATTTAACTGGAACAAGAACTCTTATTTCTTGGAGAAGTCTGTGGTACTGTAGTACTATCACTCTACACTTGCTTGAAGGGGTCCCTTGCTTTAGTGATAGAGGGCCCCGTGGTGTCCTGTTAGAGGAGATCTCTACTTAACTATTCCCAGGACAGTATTTTAGTGTTTTTAGTGCCAACCAATTGGTTTCTGAAACCAGAACAGCTTGTAGAAGGGCAAATTAGCTTTTCTATAGAGTTCAGAAACAACTTTAGAATGTGCTTGCTCAATAGATTCTGACCTACTTAGAAGTCATAGTTGAGAACGGTATTTGCCCTTTTCATCAATTCAGCATTCTTTAAGCATGCCCACTGCAATCCTTCAAGTAGCTCCCTGATGATATCTAGAAGGGTTTTAGGAAAAACAGTAATATTTGAGTTGTGTGTGAAACTCTCATTTCCTGAAAAGCACGGGGATAACAGGTGGGCATTGATTTCATGCAGTCTAAACGTTTCCTGCAGTCCCGGTTAACCACATTTGCTTTGCTTACTTCAGGCTCAGTCAGACCAGCGTTGACCATGACCAGTTCTGGTCTTGTGTGATCATGTGACATATGACTATCCCGTGGCCCATAATAAATGATTCTGTCTTGTGACCTTCAAGAGTATGTAACATTTTTCATAATGTATATTGAGTCATTGCTATTGTGTCAAAGCAAAGTAAATGAATATCTACTACCATTGTCATAAAAAGGAAGAATGGAAGGAAAGGAGGGAAAGAAAGAGGGAGGAAAGAATTGAGAAGGAAGGAAAAGCAGGAGGAAAGTCATCTGTTTCATGTAAATTGTCCTGATCCTTCCAGGCACTGAAGAATTTGGCTTTAATAAAGCTTTACATAGAATCTCTGGGTGTTCACCCTATTGAGTGACCACTGTGGTAAAGGAGTAAAAGAATGCCTGACAGCTTATAGTTGGAATGTCCCCACCCAATGTTGACAGTTAATCTCCAGTCTCATATATCCATGGTATTTGAAGGTGGGCCTTTGGAAGATAATTAGGGCTGGATGACATCATGAGGGTGACTCCTGTGTGATTGCACTGATAGCTTTCTAAGAAGAGAGAGACGCAGGTAAGCAGACTTCCTTTGCTTTTCTCTGCCACGTTATTGTGCAACAAGAAGGCCCTCACCAGATGTCACCATGCTCTTGGGCTTCCAGAACTGTGAGCTAAATAAACCTTCTTTCTTTAAAAATTACACAGTGGGTGGTATTCCATCATAGCAACAGAAAACACTGGATTTAAGACATTGGAGTTAAATCATGATTTAGCCCTGGTCTATTCACCTTGTGAATCTGGTCAAACTCAACTCTGCAAGGCTCCTTTGCTGAGGCCTTGCTGTGTGTCTTTCCACCAGGCTGATTCAGCACATGGTGATTCACTGGATCATCTCAACAGCTGTACAGGTAGGTCCTCCTAGGAAGATTCTTCTAAAATTAAGGCCAAGTAAGCACTTGGAGGCTTACACGTGCATCTCTCTGTGATGGAGAAATGAGATAATCAACATAAAGCCCTTGACACAGAGCCTAGTCATAGAAAGCACACTGAACTTTAATTTTAATTTGTTATGTTTGAAGGTGAAGTTTATATAATATAATAATGTGCCAGGCATTCTTCTGAAAATTTTAGTCACACTATCTTATTCAACTCCAGGAAGTAGTTATAGTTTGCATTCTTAATAGGTGAGGGAAGCGAGGCTCAGAGATGTTAAGAGAGCTGCCCATTGTCCCACAACTATTTAGTGATAAATCCTGGATTTCAACCCAGATTGGCTGTCTCAGATACCACACTTTTAATCTGCACTTAAATTTGTCACTAATTTTGTTGTTTTGTTTAACCATCAATCAGGTATTCTTTCGCCTAGGATTCTTTCCTCTTTCCTTCTTGATATTTTTTTCTTTTTTGGGGGGGGTACTACAGATGGAACCCAGGACCCCAACCTTAAAAAAAATTTTTTTTTGTTGATTTTGAAACAATATCTTCCTAGGTTATGAAGTTTCACAGTGTGGGCCTGAACTTGTGATCCTCCTGCCTCAGCCTTCCAGAGTGCTAAGATTATAGGTATGTACCAACATGCCCAGTTGCCTATGCTGTTCTTGCATAGAGAAACTATTCCATATTTCCTTGGGGGTCCTTAAAAGCCTATCATCTTTCCCTCTACAGCACTGCCTAGAATTGGAAGAGTTTATGTTGAGTTTTTTGTTAATTAGATAAATAAGCTGATAGGTGACATAAGAAAATAATTTTAAAATCGTGTCAGAAACGAGAAACTTGTTTGCACTTGAAATGAGAAAGTGAGTCAAAGAAGGGGTACTGAGCACAGTTTAGTGACATAGAAATACTCATAGCTCTATTTTAAAGATTTCCGATGCACAGAGACTCTTGTACAAGAAAGTTTTGGCTAAGTCGTGGGAAGAATGTTTTCTTCCCCAATAAATCGGAGCCACTGGGTAGTTTGGCTCTGTTACTGCTTGGCCTATTAGTGTCTGCTAACACCCAGAAGCTCTAGGCATTTGCTGGACTCTGTGCTAAGCCCTTTACTTGCTCTCATAGATGTTCTAGTTATCTATTTAATCCTTTTGATAACCACAGGAAAGAGTCCCACAGTATCTCTGTTTTGCAGTAAACAAAACGAATCTTGGGGCCAATGAGCTCAAGGGCACATGCCAGTTAGGATTTGATCCCACGTCTTCAGGAGTAGAGGTCCTTATAAGAGACCTGTTCCTGTTTCAGCACGGACCCTCTCAAGGGTTGGTGAAGCAAGGATCTCATTCGCAGTGGCATCGCAGGTCCTCAAGGTCCTGCTGGGTGTCCTTTTCCTGAGAGTTCTTTTCTTTCGCTGGTGTCTAGAATTCTTGTCTGCAGAGTACATCTGAGCAAAGCAACCCAGTGTGGAAACAGATTCCTAATGGTAAGGTGTTGTTGGTTTCTCGAAATTGTTCCTAACTACAATAGTAACAGTTGAATGCACAAAATATCTCTGGCATAAGTACTGCGATGCACTGAGAGAGTGGGTTATGTTTACAGTACCCAGATCGGCTGAATGACTGTATCCCAAAAATCCTGCATATTATACTTTTTCTTGGTTTTTCCTTGGCTTTTATTGCTCAAAAAAAACCTACCATCACGTTGATAGTCTTGCAGACTATGTCGTAAAAATGGTCTTTGATGCCAACAGCAGACAAATATTGCTGTTTTTATTGGAGGGGGAGGGAAAATTGGCATCAGCAAGGAAGTCACTGGGTGTTCAGTCCCAGTGACTTCAGTTCCCTCTGGTTGGCAGCTTCACAAATCCCCAAGCTCCGTGAAACAACATCTGAAACAATAAAAGGGGGAGGGGGAGAAGAAAGAAAGTACAGGACAATAAAAAGGCATCCAGAAAAATTTTCATAAGTGCAACTCTACTTCAAAAAAAAAAGCAATATCATGTCTACCTCAGGTAGACACATAAAATCTAATGAACAAGTTCAAAGTCTCCTTCATACGGTGCTCATGAAGAGTCTTTTAAAACTTTTAAAGGAAGGGAGCTGGAAGAGAGGAAAAGGGGATAGAAATCCAGTGCTCAGGCCATGGAAGTTTGGAGGTTTCCTTATATCTTCTCTCCTTAGCAGTAGCAGGAGCCTTGACGCTCCCAGCATTACTGGCGTCTATTCGGAGGTGCACCTTGTCACAGGCTCATTAGTATTCATCATTAATTCATATTTTCAAAGCAACAAAGGAGAAAACAGTAGTAGGAAGAATAAGGAAATGTCAAATCCTGAGAGCAATATTTCAATGCAGTGTTGCAACTGAGGTTAGCGGAGGTTGTGCTGTCTTAAAAGCCAATCCAAACACAGAGGAGTGAAACAAGCAAGCTCCCTTCTTTCCGTTTCCAGCCCACAGCACCCTGCATGGCCCCAGCCCATCTCTTTGTATCTGAAAAGTTTCTTTTGTCCTTTCTCCACCATCTAAGCCGCGGAGTCCCCTCTGAGAAACCTGGTTTGATAATAATGACAATGCACATTTATGACGTGCATATTTCGTCCTAGGTGAAGTGCGTAGGGATTTATGGGGATTTTCTCATTTTACTTCACAACAACCCTATGAGGTCAGGAACACATTATCCCATATTTTATAGGCAAAGTAACTGAAGACAGAAGGGCTCAGTGGCTAGCTGAGGGTTTCCCAGTTACAAATGGCTGCAGCTAGGATGCAACTGAGGTGACCAGGCTGTGGACCCTGCGTGTACGGGGAAGCCTTCCACACACAGGGCAGGGGGTTTTCTGACGGTAGTGCATCCTTTTCCTGCAGCAGCCTCTCTCACAGCCGTGCCCCTCTCCTGCTGGAAAGATTGAAAAAAAGGTTATACACTCAGCATCCCGTTCCTTGAGCCTCCCATCCTGACCAAGGCGGTGCAAAAGAAGCCAGTGAGCGTTTTCTTCTTACAAAAATGGTAATTCTGAATGTCCCCCAATGCACAGCTTATATGTAAGGCCACAGGACAAGAAGCTGTATTTTCAATTACTGTTTTATAGTGTGTGTATGTACAAATAGGAGACCTGTGCTGTTTCTTTCATCCTTATACCAGTATATGTTTCAGTCACTCTTCAGACTTGCCCTCTTTCTTTGTCTTTCTTCTTTTATACTTCAGTTAAAAGTCACACAGCAAACCTCGCTGGCTTCTTGGTCTATGTTAGGCTCCAGGCTAAGAATGGGAATGTAAAAACGGTATAGTAACATCCCTGTTCTTGGTGCAGGGGTTTCTAGTCATGGAAACTAAAAATCATCCCACAAGAATAGCTCATGCTGATCATTCGAAGCAAGTTGCATATGTTTCCATTCTTAATTTTTAGTTAGCTCCTATTATGCCCATTTTTATGATTGGGAAAACCAAGGCAGAGAGCAAGTAAATGATTTGTCTGCTCATGCTTCACATGGACCTTTAGCATCACAAATTTAGGACACTCATTCTAGGATCTGGGCTCATAACTATTCCTCTTCACAGGTAAACTGGATGTCTAAGGCAGCAATGGACTCAGTCCTGTGGGTGCAGCACAGATGAAGTTGATATCTGCACAGGGTTTTAGCAACAAGCAGAAGTTAACTGGACAGAGGAAAGATCACATGCCAGGCACTGAAGATTGTCTGTGCAAGGGCACAGGGGTCTGTGAAAACAATTGTAGGTAAATACTTTAGGTAGGGAAACAACATAGGTTGGCTAACAGAGGGAAGGAGAGTGTGGCAACCCCAGATCAGTGGACAAAGCACACTGCATTTTACACAGGAAAGTGCCTGGGCTAGTTCCTGGGCACTCACGAGCTACTGAAGGCTCCGCACAGAAAGTTACTTTCACTGAGCCAATTAGAGCATTCTCCTCATGACCTGAAATTCTAAAATGCGGATGAAATTGGGAGGTTTGATCCTTTAGGAGAACTCTCTTTCTTTCTTTTTTTGTTTTGAACTCAGGGTCTTTGCATTTTTAGCTACATCCTCAATCCTTTCTTCTTTTTTATTTTGAGGCAAGGTTTTACTAAATGGCTAAATTACTGAGACTGGGCTCCAAATTGCAATCCTCCTGCCTCATCCTCTCAGAGGGCCTGGAGTGCAGGTGTTGGCCACCACATCCCATTCAGAAAGTTCTTTCAGTATGAGTTGTAATACTTCGAACATATTTTTCTCTTTACTCCTTCAGAAATGCCTGAAAAGAGGTACAGCTGAGAAAAGCAGACCTACTTTTTGTTAGTCTATACATTTTATACTGCACAGACCTGTATGGGAGACTGGGGTGAGAACTAGTGGATTAAAAGATGAGTTTTGCTGGCAGACAGCCTGCAAGGCTGTAAATCCTGTTCAGTCCTTGATGTCTACTCGGTGTTTTGTTTTGTTTTGTTTGGTTTTTGGTGTCTCTTTCTTCAGAGTGAGCAGTCAAAGGAGGGGGGAACCCTGCTTCATTGAAGGAGCCCATCAGTCAGGATACGGTTAATTGAGGCCATGCTGTATAAACTGACAGTGGAACATTTAATTCTATTGTGTTAAGGTTCTCAATGTGATCTCCAGGTGGCTCTTAGTTTCACTTAAGTGTTTTCATCTGTTGAGTCAGTTCTGGTTGATTTTGAGAAGTTTCCTGGGATTGGAGAGAAAGACTGCTGTAATCTACTAGCAATGTCTGCTGTGGTCACAGGCAGTGTTGGCTGAGTAATTTGCATCTCTGTTCACACAGGACTCTGATGGAAAGTTACATGTGTTTGGTAACCTGCTTTAACTGTATACTTTAAGGTCTGGAACCGGTGAGGAGGGGAAATGATTACGGTTGCATGGATGGTCCCCTAACCAATTTCCACCCAAAGTGAACTAAACCAGTTCCTGTCCAACACACCACAACACAGTATGGCCACACTCCTACAACTGCACAGTGCACAATGGTATTGTGAATTAGTAATGCAAATGGCATGACTCCGTATGTACAGATCTAGAGGAACATGGTTAAAAGAATTGTGACTATTAAGTATGATTTTCTAACTACTTAAAAAACCTACTTTTAAGTAGACATTTAGTTTGTGATAATCCTATTTGTGCTATTTAGCTTAAAAGGTGAAAAATGCCTTTTCATTTGAAACAGGTAAAACTGCTACAAGGAAATTTACTTACAGCTGTTATATCTGCAGGATTCTACTGGAAGAGGCCAGCAAGTGTGCCCTGGTGTAACTGAGTTGAAATGGACATTTTGTCATGATTGCATGCTAAAATCGTGGTAGACACTCTTGTGAAAGAACTGATTTTTTTCTAGCATATTTTATAATTCCTGAGGTTGCTCTGAAGATTTTTAGATAGAAATAAATGGATGACAAATTCTCAAAACTTCTTTTCTGTCTTTTTCTTTTTTTTTTTTTTCCAAACAATCCTAGAATGTTTCCTCCAGAGACATCAGGATGGACATATGTCCCCGAAAGGTATGTACAGTAACTTAATTGCTACTATGTTACTTTTCTTGGGATTTCATGTTGGGGTGGTGATAAGAAAATCAAGTCTACATACAGAAAACCCTTGATTTTCTTAGAAGTTTTCCAGCAGGAGCAGAGAAGAGATTTCGTGGGAAAATGAACCAAGGAAAACAGGACCATCTAATAGCAAGTGTATCGATTCTCATTTACTTTGGGCTTAGTTTTCTTCTGTTTGAAAAAAAAATACTGACCAAGACAAAGTAAAAGCAACAGAAAAGAGGTAGAGAATGAGAGCTGGAGACAAAGAGAAAGGCAAAAAGGGAGAGAGGGAAGAAGTATGAAAGAAAGAAATGAAGATGTGCAAGTAAGAAATATTAGCTATAATGAAACCATTAACCTTGGACTGACTTTCACTACCAAAAAACACAAACAAACCAACAACCAGAAACAAAACAAAAACACAGTTCCACATGGTCCCACCTCCCAGGCCTCATGGCTTCTAAATGGCTAGATTTAAGGCTCACTGTTAACTGGTACAGAATCCAAACTCTGGACAGCCCTCGTCCTTTCAAAATTGTCTGAAGATTTTCGTACTGATCATCTTTGAATAGAGCTCCGGCTTCCCAAGGGGTATCTTTCCTTGGTGCCTGTGACCTCCACAAAGAAACAAAATCACAGGCAGAGAAGTAGCTGTTTAAACATCCTTTGATTTCCCCTCGTCATTTAGTAAATGCATTAAATTAAGCTGCAGATGTTTTGCTGTCAACACAGCGCTGTATTATGGTGTGTTATTTTCCTGATAGAAACATTTTATATACTGTAAATAAACACGGTTTTGTTAATTGGTTAATGAATTATTTTTTAATGCTCCATTAGGCTTTAGAAAAAATAGCACAAGCTATTGAAAGTTCTCATTTTTAATAAACAGACCTTGTAGTAAGTACGGAATGCTTAATCTACGGAAGTACTAGCTCTTACCAGAATAATTACAACTCTCGCTCTATTTTAAGGTATTTTGTACTACTTACAGTATTTCAGGCTTAGAAACTACAGTTTCTTAGAAATTAATAAGTTAATTTATTAGAAATTATTAGGATTACTAGGATTGGGGGTGGATATCAGAACATCTTAAAGTATGGGAGAAGTACCAGGGATTTGCTTATTTATTTTTACATTTCATTTTTCCTGCAACAGGGAGGTGCTTTAAAAAGTAGTAGAGAAATAGAGAATTCTGCACTGAAAGTCCAAGTCATCTTTGAGAAATGCCAGAGTTTTAGCAAAGAAACAAACCCACAAGCCTTCTTCATTCTCAAGAGTCATGCTGTTTTCTTCCACACAAGGTCGGAAGGTTCTTTGCTTGTGGAGTGTCTCAGTTCAGCAGTAGATTGGAAAAGTGTCCAAGCAGGGGACGCGAGTTCTCTCCCGGATGAGTTCATTTCAATAGTCACTGTGTTTCATCGGATGCAGCTGGTTACATTTTTAATAGGCAGATGGCTAATTTTACAGTTCCAAGCCAATCTCTCATTGGATAACATCCAGAAAGCCCGTGGTAGGGTAATGCCCAGCAGAAAGTTCAACAGGACACTTGGGGGGAACATATGCTAATGTCAGCCCTTTTACTTAAACGTCTTTAAAAAGAATATTCAGTGCTAAGCTAAGGGATTTTCATGGACTCCAGCCTAACACCAGATGGGTGGCCAGCTATGAAGTCCTTAGGGCTTGAGCAAAATGCTCTTTATCAGGCTCGGCTGGTCAGAGAATCAAAGAGCACCAAACCAGTCAGAGCCCAGTGATTTTTAAAAACAACAAAGGGGTATGCATTTGCAAAAATGACCTGGCTAAGTGGAGAAACAATTTTCTCTGAGCTGAGTCCCATGGTATTGTGGAGGCACTGGGTCCTAGGATGACCTCTGCATCCCTGGATCCGTTTTAGGTGTCTCTTCTTATCTGATGTTTATGGAGTTATTGACGTCCACTTCTCTTCCCAGGTGACAGTCCTCTCCCTCCAGGGTTGGAGAGGGCAGGATGTCTGTTGAGTTAAGCATTCCTTATTTTTAATCCGTTGGGAAATCACTCTCTCCAAAGAAGTGGCTATTTAGACATCTTAATTAAAAGGGAATTTGGAAATATCTCCCCTTTGCAGTGCATGTAATCAAGCATTTCTCATTCTCCACGGAAGGGCTATGCATCCCGCTTCACAAAGGCCTTTGAAATGTCCTAAAACAATCCCCCCACCCACCCCATAGCTCTGAGTAGGGGTGGGAGGGAGGTTTTTTTTTTTAAGTCAAAAACAACAAACATTTTCTGGGAGGTGATAAAAGTCCTAGATGCAAAGTATCCTTATTTCATCCTATGTGATAAATTGCCATAGGAAGACTGGAAAACTATTTAAGAACCACAATAGCAAATGCTGTTGTTTAAATAAAGCAAATGTTGTTTACCTCTAAGCAAAATAAAAGATGAGGATCAGAAGAAAGAGGGATCAAAAGAGCTTTCTCCAAACAGATTTATAAAAGAGAGTGATTTTTAAATGATTTCAACTCCTCCTTTATAAAAATATTTTATGAGCCACTTTTCAGAAAATAACATGCTTCTGAAGAGTTTTCCTCCTCAAATCACTTCCTGGAAATAGTGGTATTACTTTTATCCAGTGCAATTGCCTACACAGGACCTTATTTAAAACAATTCAAAAGAAACCCCCCAAAGCCAGTAACTCTGCACAAGAAAACTGGGTCGGCTGGCTTGCTTTTTCTTTCTTCTTCTTCCTTTCTTTGCCAAGAAAATAATCTTCAAACCTCAAATTGGATCTGTAAATGCTTCTATCAAGAACCTGGAGAGTGGTCCATTTTGTTATACTGAGCAGGTTGTGAAAAGAGTTTTCTTGCAGAGTTTTTGTTTTATAATCAAAATAATTCAAAGGAAGTGACACGATTTTTCTTTTGAGATTTTTTCTTTTTCCTGTACAAAATCGAGTAGGAAAGAATGAGAGAGGGAGAGAGAGAGAGAGAGAGAGAGAAACAGAGAGAGAGAGAGAGAGAGAGAGAGAAAGAGGAAACAAATCTAACCAAAATTCAGGACGTGGAGACAAAAAGTTATACATAATAGGAAACCCTCAGAAATGGTTATAAATTATTCTGTCACTAAATTAAAGTATTGATTGAAGAAAAGTCTTAAAAATGTAAAAGGAATACTAATCAAATACCTCCATAGTTCTTGGAGTGAATGAAAACTTCCTTGGTATGAATACCCCCAAATATATTTTACTTTTTTTGTTTTTTAATTGTAGTTTAAAGAAACTTTATACTACTTACAAAAAAAAAATAACTGAAAGAAAAAAAAGCCAAAAGAAAAGCAGAAATTAGGGCAGTTTTTAAAGTACAAGCCAACTGTTTGCTCTACTTTGCTTTATTTATTAGTTCTCAAGGTATTTAAAACTTGAGCATTAAAACTGCAGAATAATTTGCAAATGAATGTAGTTGCAGTTGTGAAAATATAACTCACAGCTGAATGTGGGTTATTCAGACAAATGGCTGCTTTGTTCGAGGAGGGGAAGTAAAGTTCTGTGTTAATTTATTACAAACTGCAGCATTTCATCCGTGATGTCCAGGCAACAATGTTTTTTATTTCAAGTAATTTATAAGCACTTCCCAGAGCACTTAGCAGTGATGTCCTTGGCTGTTTTGCTCCCAGAAACGGAGTGTATATGTATTTACTGTGGGAATTTGTTTTTAATAAAACTGTTGTAAGGCATTTTTATTCCTTTGCTTTGTTACATTAAAAACATTCTCTGCATAAGTAATGTATTTTATTCCAAGTTGAAAGGCAGCAGATCACAGCCGGCAACTGTATTGGGGAGCAGAGAATAATCACAGAGAAGTAATGTTTAAAGCAGAACAGACCATTTTCTGTTCCTTAGGTATCTTCTCTGAAGATGGGTACCAGGGAAACACCGATGAGCTGGCTGTGGGCTCACGCCAGCATCCGGGAGCTCCCGAAGGCAAACTCTCCAAACTAAACTCCCCCAAAACTTGAACAGAAAAAGGGAGACAAAGGTGCAGAAATGTTTCTTTGTACACTTCCATGAGTGTGTCTGTGTCTAAGTGTACATGAGGACATGGACTCAATGCTAGAAATCCTTAGAAGTTTCCATTGATTCTCCATATTTCCTACAATCAATTCAGAATCCCAAAAAATCTGAAATTGGCCTTTATTTCAATTTTCAGGTATAATCTACATCTATTCAGGTTCTTAGGTACACACAGTTATCTACAATTTTTAATTTGTTTTGTTTTTAAATAGGGTCTTGCTGCGTTGCTCCCTGTACTGTTCAAATTTTGGGCTCCAGTGACCCCTGTGTCCCAGGCAACCCAGTAGCTGGGCCATAGGAGTGTATCACCATGCCTAGCAAGTGTAATTTTAAAAAAATCAAAGCTTGCTTGGCTACTGTGTGACAGGATGACAGTTTGAAAGCTTTCAGCTTTGGTGAGAGAATTGTGGGATGATATAAAAGGTGCAATGGTATTGCCTCAAAGGTAGATAGATGTCTTCCTGATGTCCGGATTCTTTTTGGAAATTTCAGTTTTCTAGTGTCATTTAATTATTTTTTTCTCAAGAAGGGTTGAGTTAATTGAATTTGCAGCTAATCTGTTTATTCAATCATCCATCCATCCATCCATCCATCTATCCTTCCCTCTACCCATCCATCCATCCATCATGCAATTTTGTCATCCTTAAAACTTCTACTAAAAGAAAACACTTAGTGCTGGTCTGAATAGCTGATGCTTGGGAAGTTGATGGATATTTTTCACATGTATGTGTTTTAACAGAAATGCTATATATGGAAGAGCTATCACGGTGCTTTGCATGTGAACACATTGAGGCAATCGTGGGCTCCAATGGCAAAGATTATAACAGTCCATGCAACCTACTGAGACATAGGAGTTATATAAAATGCAGCCTCATAATTATCTAGACACATTTGAGAAGTTCTTTATAATTTGAAAATTGCTTTGACTTTTAAAAAGAAATTTGATGAGCAATTACTCTATAATAATAGATTTTTAAACTTATTATTTAAAAAAATAATGAGAGAACTGTTTGAACAAATTGCCTTTAAGAAAATCTAGCTTTTTTCCCACCCTCTGGCCACTTTTCCAAAAGTGAGGAGTAAATTAAAACACAGATTATGGTATTAATGAGCTATAAAATGATATTTATTATTTGTAAAGGAGCCATGGAAATAAGCACTGGTCTGCGGGCCAGGAAATTGCAAGAAATCAGGAAGCAGGTCTAATAATAATCATACCTGTGTACTTGATTCAAACAAAGTATTTCTGTTCTTATCCAGTCCCCATCCCTATTAGAGAAAAATTGATAAATACTTTCTTGTTTGCTTTGTTTCCCTATTAAAGAATCAATTTAATTTTTTGAAGATCAGCTCTAGCAAGCATTCTTTATTTTTTCTGTCCTATTTTCTAACTCTAGTTCTCCTTGTCCAGGGAGCATATATGTGTATATATACACATATACACATATATCATCGAGGAGTGTATCATCCAGGAAGTGGGTGGATTTACTGGGGACAGAGGGAGAATGGGCAGTGGAAATTCCCACAGACAGTGGATGCAGAACAACAGAAGTTGCCTCAGTGAATAGATGCATGATGGCCCAGTTCTTCATAGCCTGAAGATTTTGGGGGGTCCAGTCCAAATCTCTCTCTTTGGAGTTTCTAACTACCTGTATTCCTTAGAGATAAAGAAAGGCATCAGATATTTTTCCCTTAGTGAAGAAATCTATTTAAGAATTGATCACAAGGTACAGTGTTTAAAGATTGTTAAAAAAGAAAGAAATGGAAAAAAAATCTACAAAAGATAACACATCAAATCATCATCTGGTAGTGACAGCTGAGGATATTTACCTCATGATAGAAAGAACTATCTATCAATCAAATTATTCTCAATTTAAAATTTGTCCAAATAAATATTTACCATGTATAATGAATCTTAGCAGTTCTGGAAGGAATCTGTTCTGCTAGTATTCTAAACGGACAGATCTCAAATATTATTTGTCTGTGCAGAGTTCATTTTTTAAACCCTATTTAGAGTATAATGGCTTAAATGGTTAATCCATACATGTAATACAGAATTCTTGAGCAGGAAACAACCTTAGTTCCCAAAATTGAAGCCCAGAGTTACCAAGAGACCGACATTTTGTCTCCCTGTGGAGAAGCCATTTCACAGCACCAGTCTGCCTCCTAGAGAGCTGATAGAAATAAACACATGAGTAAATAAAATGATGAGGTTAAAGTGGCTTTCCATATAAGCTTGGAAACTATGACTCTTTTCTTCAAGATCCTCCATCACAGATAAACTGTCCTCTTGTGACCACGTGCCAAGTTCTGGACCACCTTAGTCCCTGTCCCCTGATCCATCTCCCACAAACTGTGTGACGTGGGAGTGATGACTAGATTTGTGCCTCAGTTAGTCCACTGGTAAAACTGGGATGATAATTGCAGTCACCACATGAGGATGTTGTGAAGATTAAACATACTACACGATATTTTCTGAGTCAAAAATTTTGATGTATATCAGATGCCTTAGTCCTATGAATCACTGCTACTTTAAGGCAGAGGACGGATTGATATGTCCATCCATACATTCATGTTTATACTGAGCCTCACCTTGTAGATTTGTCCTTTTCTGCAGCAGTCAAGGTGAGCAAGCTCTTCCTTCCATTCTGAGTCTCCCTTGGTCTCTTGCTTTCTCACAGTTTCTGGCTCTCCTTCCCGAGCCTGTCTCTTTGTCCTGGAGTTATCTCTAGTCACCCTCACTCCAGCTCATCACATCATTTGTGTCTGTTCCTTAGCATATTCTTTAAGCCCCTCCCTCAGTAAGTCTGATAAAAGGGTGATAATGCTCAAGGCATCACTAAGATATGACTAAGAGTTATGGGGGTGGGTACAGAGAGGTATGCCGTCTTTTAGAATCAGAAAAATAGAGTCTTTCTGGTGGAAATTGAGGCTTTTCTTGTTCAGAGCTCTAAAGCAGGCCATTATCTTCTCAAAGCATTCAGCCCTCAGCATTAGTCAAAGAGTCAGTTTACTTTTACGAGACCAGTGCTGCTTTTCATCAAACCCTAGGGTAGCAAAGCTGGGGTAGAGGGTACATGTGGAGCAAGATAGGACCCTTGAGCATCCAAGTCTCAGAGATGTGCTGTTTTGAGGGTTCTCCTTTTAACTTCTCTTGATCTCAGTATAATTTTCTCTCTTTTCCACTGTTATTTGCAGCTGCCAAATGCATTCACATTCTGGTGGGAAGAGCTAATCCAGTTTAATGCAATCTTTCCCTGGAGGACTTGAGTTTGAAAAGGTTGCTTCTAGGCTGAGGACAGGAGGAGTGCTCTGTAGAATATGGGTCTTATGTGGCCCTTACATGTCTTTAGTTTAGTTCATAGTATGACACTCAAACAGACTGATATTGACCACTGCTAGAATTTCCATAAATGTCTAGGCTCCCAGGCCTGACCACCTTCATTTTCTTTTGTGTCTGTACACCATTGAGCTGGAGACATTATTAACATTTTTTATTCTCAAATGTTTGGCATCTAAGCCCAGAGTTAACAGGGATCTTCTACTGTCTTAGGCACTTGAGATTTCCAAAGAGACAGTTGGACCCAAATAAACCCTAGGTGTTAATAGATTTTGGATTTCTGTCTTTTTTTTTTTAATACTAGGAATCAAACTCAGGACCTTGTGCTTGCCAAGCAGGTTAGATTTGGATTTTTACTTTCCATTTTTTGTTTTCATTATATAATGTGCACTCATCTATATTGTTTAATGTACATGTGTAAATAGATACATCTATACTAGGGTGCCGGTTCACACACTTTCGACTGATGACGTGTGTGATCAAACATGGAGACCTTGGCTGCTGCACTGCACTATGGTGTACTTTGGAACAGTTGTTAAAAGGAAAAACACATGTTAATTCATGAATAACAAATGAGCCAGATGGAGCTGTACCAAACGTGCCAGGAGACAGATAGCTCAAGAAGACAGAGACAATCACCAGGAGACAGAGAGCAAAAGAAAGGGCTGGGGAGGGGGGGATCATCACGGTCATGGTAGCTAACAACCTCAGAAAAATCTGGATTCTCAAAAACCAGTTCTCTTTCCCACAGCAAAATTATTACACCCACATCTTTTACACATACAGAATTCTTGATGTATCAATGTGGCTCTGAGAGGGAGCTTTAAGATATCTATTTTCATAGGTCATTTTATACAGAGGAGAAAATCAGTGCGTGAAAGCTTAAGCTATTTACGTCATCAGCAAGATTTTTGATAATAAACACCGTCATGGCCCATTGTTGCTGCATCTAGAAAAGAAAGGTGCAGTTCTTAAAGACCAGCAGGAAGAAAACGTGAGAAAGTTTTCCTTCTCTGTGCACTAAAATGTGTCTTTCAGTTGAAATCAAGTCTGGCCTTTTCTGTGAAAATACAATCACATTCCCTGTTCTTCTGGATGTTGAATCTAGACCATGACACATCGGGTTGACTACCTTTAGGAAAGGAAAACTGAACAGGAAAAATAGTAAGGAAGGGCACAGTGGATAAGAACAAGGACTTGGAGCCAAAGGAACCTTGTACAAAGTTTATATTTACCTGGTACTCAAGAATGACCTTGGGTAGGTAGAGAAATCAATTTTTCCATCTATAAAATGGAGATAATTATATTACCAGATTCTTGAGGAAATTATGTGAGGGAATGTATGTAAAGTATAGAACACAATGTTTAGTACATAGAAAGGTTTTTTTTTTAATCATAGGTGTTTTGAGATGAAAATTAGGTTTTTAGGAATAGCTCTTAGGTGTCTACATGTAGGTAACCAGTAGGAATAGAAGGCAGCAAAAGCTTCATCTTGAATAGCATCTTCTGTTTTGGTGAGCTGGGGTCACTCTCCTTTGTTGCCAGGAGCAATTTCTCAAGCCAAATCCTCCGCAAGTTTCCAAATATTTTGCACCAGTGACATCAGGCTTTGGCATGACTGGTAGCTGAGGTCAAAGTCAGGGAGAATTCAGTTACCTAGAAGCAAGACAAGGGATCAGGGACTGAATGAACAGGGCCACTGGTCCTTGATGGTGCCTCAGCAGAGGACAGTTTATGGATCTTGAACTATTGATCAATTTCATCAAAAACAGATGTCTTGAATGTTTCAAGAAATTGGATGTCCTATAGGACATAGTATGATCGTGTTACATAGTATTATCTGATCAGAGTATTTAATCTTAACTTTATAAGATTTAATTAATCAATTAGTTAACTCATTTTGGGGGGGTAAAGAATTTACCTCAGTTCTGGCTACAAAAGGTTTTCTTTTCATTCTGTCTTTTCTGTTCCTCAATCCCTTTCCCTCTTTTACCCAGAACGGTTTGTTGGAAAAGGCCAAAGACTCCCATTAAAGGCCCAGAAAACAAATAAAAGGTTTGGGTGGAGTACTGTCTTGCCAGCCTCAGCTCTCTTCTGCTCTTCCTCTGTGGCTCCACTTTGGGTGCCACAGCGCTCTTATAGAGGGGCAGACTGCAGGCTCCCTGTCCCTCAGCTCAGTGAACATTGGTGGCTCCCCTTGCTCCAGTTCAAGTGTGCAGGCTACAGAGCATCTTCTGCTGCCCAGCCCATGAAGATTCTTTGCTAATGCCTCACTGGCCCCTGAGACCAGCTCTCTCCCTTTATTTTTAGGGTTCAAAGGAATGAGTCCAAAATTCTGCAGTGAGGGAGATCCAGTGGGGAGGGTATGTCATCTCCCAGGTCAAACATTCCAGTGGGAAAGAGGGGTCCACACTGGGCTGCAGATGGGGTGGTCAGTGCTGGGCCTGGTGTGTTTCCTGGCACCTGGTGCCACCATGTGCTTTCCCAGAAGCTGAGCTTCCTTCTGCATTCCTGCCCCTCCCCCCTTAGTGTGGTTACCGTTATCAGTCTGCCAGAGGAACTTCTAAAACTCCATTAACTAGTAATCATTCAGGGCCCGTGAGGGCACCTCCACCACCCCAGGAATATCCAATTAGCAAATCATGATCGGCCCTCCAGTGAAAGAAGTCAGACCCATTATCTGTGATGTCCCCAATTAGAGTGTTTATTCATGAAAGACTGAGCCGAGCTGGCCAGCCCTGAGGCTCCTTCTTTCCCCTGAAGTTGGGCCAGATTAAGTGTCTCTGATCACCCCCTCCCCAGCTCCACTGGGGGTCCCTCAGGCCTTCCCCAGAGTCGCCCAAATCACGAGGAATTCTACTAGCAGCAGGATGGAAGAGTCAAATTCTTCAGGTCTGGTCATGCCTGACTTGAGTTCCATGTTTTGTGTTCCTTTTAGGGGGTGGAAAAATAAATGAGTTGCCCCCGAGCATGGCTGTGATTTAGTTAGTATTTATCAATCTCACTTTAGCAGTAAATCTGGCATTTATCAGACACCCAGAATGCCCCAGGTGCTGGGATCTCACTCCTTCCCCTTCCTGCTTTTTCTCCTCACTCACAATCAGTTAGGTTTTAACTGCATAGAGACGTGGAACAAAAATCCATTGCCTTTAGAGCTGAAATGATCCTTAGTGAGTTGGGTTTCAGCATCTCCTTCCC
This sequence comes from Dolichotis patagonum, assembly GCA_004027295.1. Lineage (NCBI taxonomy): Eukaryota > Metazoa > Chordata > Mammalia > Rodentia > Caviidae > Dolichotis > Dolichotis patagonum. The sequence goes on along the minus strand of PVJX010002249.1, from coordinate 20,952 downwards.
TTCCATTTTCCAAATGAAATAACATAACATCATCAGGGTTAGTTGTTTTATAAACCTCTCCATGTTCATATAGTCAGGAATTTATGTTGTTTTTAATAAAATACTGAAGTAAATACAGTGATCGTGGAGCAGAAAATGCAACCAACACTGTATTTGCTAGGAAGATGATCTCAGCAAAGCCTCCTTATTCACGCACAACAGAGTCAAGGCAAAACAAAAATATTCAGATGCCCTCAGTTGCTTTCCATTTACTGGTGAGATAATATCTAGTTCCCAAAGCATTTGGGGGCAGGACTTTTCACCATTTGACACGGCGAGCATTTCCCTCCAACATCTAGGATCAGAAGTCAAATCATCTCTTTCCTGGAAGGAAAGTGATATTCCTCCCTATCTTCCCTGTTTAGACAAGTTGCTTGGGGGGAATTAGGGAGCATTTCTCTCCACCAAAACTTGTGTCAGCCTACTGTGAAAACACAATCTGTCTGTTTATATTTCCAGAGCCAAACGCGGTGTTTTCTATAATTCTGATTAACATCATCGTGGCCCCTTCCTTGAAGTATCCTCTGTGGAAATGTTCCAGATGGAAATCTATGAGCTCCTTCACTCAGGGCAGTGCGCAAGCTGTCCTGTACCAGCACCAGGGAGCTGATGGGCAAAAGTGCAGGAGTTCTGCAGTCTGGTGTTTAAGCACAGCTGCCCTTAAATTTTAAATTAGATAAACTTACAATTAAGTGAGTTTAGGGAAAAGCAAAGATTATCATATTCAAGACTTTCCACTCCCTAATTTTCTTACTACCTTTCACTGTTTCTATAGGCTCGCAGTGGTTCGTCTCTGCTGCATCCATGCAGGAAATACTATCCAATGGAAACCTGCCAGCGAGAATCTCCTCCCAGGTTCTTGTTCACGAATATCCCATTCGTTCTTTCAAAGCAGCCTTGAAAGGAGCATTTATAGTACAAAAATCAGGAACTCTACAAACAGGACCCCTTCCCCACTCCTACTCCTAGAGCCCGTTAAACATTTCATAGGGGATCCCTGGATTCAGTACTGTTTAATTGAGGCTGCAACCTTCAGAGAAACCTCTACTGTGAAGTTCACTGTCATCCCTCATTTACCTGCTATTGTTAAGCAAATGCCTGGTCTTGGTACAAGTGAATTTTACACCTGCACAGTCCAACTAGCGTCCATGCAGGATCACACCCTTTATAGTTGCACTTTCGCCTGCTTCACATTACATAATTTATCGCCTTTCAAACAGAGATTCTGAGACATTTTCAATTCTTCCTCAAGCTAGAAATGAGTGCCACTAGTCCCTCACGGTCTACTATTATTATATCCTCAGGGGCCACTGTGGTATAGGTGTCTTTCCATTACACTAATGACCTAGATAGCTGTGAAATTTTAGTTGTGTTGGCTTCAACTGCTTTTTTAACTTGTCTTCTGGGTTAGTGAAAAGATGTCAGCTGCCATTGGTGCTTTTAATTATACAAATGGCAGAAGAATTCATGCTCATACTAAAAGATTTAAGCTACACATTGATCAAATAGAGAATGTCTGCTTCAAATCATTTCTTATTTCCTGTTCAGAAATAACCTTTTGGTGTATTTTTAAATAATTTCTTCATGCTGCTTGTTTACACAAAATGTAATTTCTTTAGTTTTAAAAATTTTATTTTTTATTAGTATATTTGCAGTATATGTTTACATTCCTACATATAGAGGTTATTATATATAATAGCTAATTTTCACATTATATACACACATTTTACATAAATGGAAGTCATACTGACACAGTTTTTTCACTTATATCTTAAATTTTTCCATATTACTAAATGTAGATCTTTATCATTCTTTCTAATACCTGTAAGATCTCAAAGCCTTTAGGTAATAATTTTCCTATTAATGGGCATTTAGGCTTTTTCTTTGCTTTTTTATATTTATAATAAACACAGCAACATTTAACAATATCCCATTTGTATTCCTCTGTTCATATGTGTATGTATATATGTAAGATAAATTTCACAAAGCAGAATTTCTTTCTTTCTTTCACCTTCTTTTGTTACTAGGAATTGAACCCAAGGGCTTTGTCATCGCCAGCCTTTTTTTTTTTGAAGCAGGTTGTTACTAAGTTGTTAAGCTGCCCGAGCCTCTCTTAAACTAAGGATCCTCCCGCCTCAGCTTCCCAGAATGCGAGTATTACAAGTGGTGCCACTACACCCAGCTCACAAAGTAGAATTTCTAAATCATAGGGTAGTTTTCACTTCTTGCTCCATTTATTTTCCCTTAAAATAGCTAATTGATATTGCACTAGTGTACTTTAATATTGTAATGATGAGCAGAACTCTGGTATGAGTAGATTATTATTATTAATGACTTCCTACAAGGACGTGACTTGCTTATTTGAGGCTGCTTCGCAACACTCTTCTGGATAAGTGGGCTGGTATAGACAGTTGAGGTCTGGAGAAGGTGAGGAAAAAGTGCGATGCTTCTTGGCACTGCAGGGTGTCCACACTTATGGGTAGGATTTTACCTTTCTACCACCTGCAGCTGTCTTCTCCCTGAGCTCTGAGTCTGTCGCGTCAGGGTCTTCTCCAAAACTTCCAAAATCCCCTTGGCCAAGGGCACAGACCCAAAGTGCTGAGGAGTTGATAGCCATCCCAATCAGTTCTCAAATAACAACTAGAGATAGTGAGTACACAACCCAGGTGGGAGCATCCTTGGTTCTGTGCTTTCCTGAACTTCGTTCAGGAAAGAGTTCTCCTCAAGAGTTCTCCTCAAGCAACTGAGTGAGTTCCCATTGCCCTCAGAAGACACCCACTGTTGGCCACTTTCCCAACCAGAAGTAACATCTCTCCTCCTCTATAGTGACTTTGTGCACCTCCCAGATAAATGTTTTGTTATTTGAACCTATGTCTTCTGGAAGAGCCTCAACTAAGGGTACTTGTCTTTACCTAGAAATGAGATACTGCTAAGCGAACAGTGCTTCCCTCACTACCAAGACATAACTGTTTGTGAGTGAATCACATTTGGCTGCCCTTGTATAGACCTCTGATTTGATCAGCAGAGGGTGCTGATTAGGGTAATAATATCTCATGTTTTAATAGACATTCTCTCAAGGAGAAAATCCTCATAGCCTCAAATCGTCTTTTTGCTCAAACCTTGATAGGGAATGCTCACACTTGAGTCTCCATTTGGAGGTTGGCAGTCTTGGGTGAACTTGTCAAAGTTGGATGAAACTGAACCAGCTAATAATTGCACACAAAAACTTGTGGCCTTCCTACCCCAGTGACCAAGAAGCCAAGATCCAGGCAGGTAGGCTTCCTCAGAAGAAAATACCCATCTCTCTGAGGCTTTCCTAGAAGAGTGCATCACATCATCCATGGGTCAACGTCGGGATGCCTCCGAGTTGTTCCCCAGAAGGTTAAGGGAGAGTCTGGGGTTGTTTTGGAATTATTAGCGAAGCTTGTGTCTTTCTTGAGCGGACAAAGCCTTTGCTTCAAATTGTCCTTTTTCTACTGTTGTAGTTTTGATTGGTCAGTGGTGACTGTCAACTGCTACATTTGAAATTCTTTTTCTCTTCTATATGCACTCATTTCTCTGGCTTTAAGCAACATGTAGTGGTCTCTGACAAATGGACCCCAGATTACCCACCATAAGCCCAGTAAATTTTTATTAAGCGTGGCATGAAGCTTCAGGTTTTTGGGGTCCTCCGTGCACTATTCCACTGAATCCTTGGAGTGACACTCATAAAATAAAACAAAGATGATTGCTATGCCATCTAAATGAAGAAATTGAGGCACAGTAAGATTTGTAAATTGGTGTAAGGAGCACAGTTGGGATTTTCTCCACTGTGGTCTAATTTCAGAGGCCACACTCTTCACTTCTTTAAGGGCATGAATTTGGGGACTAGACCTTTCTCGTCCTGAAGGCTTATTTAGCTGTGTGGCCTTGAGCAAGTCATCTAAAGTCCTGAACCAAGTTCTAAAATAAAGTTGACAATGTCTTTGGAGGTTGTTAGAATTAGAATTACATGGATGGTCAGTGTACTGTCACAGCAGGACGTGGAGCAGGCATCTTAGAAATTCTGGTGGTTACTGTTAATACTATCTTTTGGTCCATCCACACATACTCTCTTATTGTAGTCATGCTAAACTACTTGCTCCTCCCCAAACATACCAATGTTTGTGCCCAATCTTCCAGTTGCCTCTGTTGTTTTTGTCTCCCACCCCTGACTACCTTTCAACTATTATTTCATGCTCAGTGTAAATATCACCCAGTCTGGGGAAACTGGAAATTCTCTTGGAATCACAGCTTCATCAGCGATTCCATCTAGCAGGGAAGTAGCTTCTTGTCTAGAAGCAGAAGGTCTGGAAGAACATCTTGCTGAACATAAAGAAATGACTCTTGTATGTGAGGACAATCTGGTTGCAAGCTCTGTCACCTCACTGGTCACCAGGATTGATTTGGTTGATCTGGCTGCCTAGGCAGGTGTCCTTTTCCTCTCTCAGTGTTCCATGTGTGACCACCCCCAATAGAGAAGAATCATTCCTTGGTCACAAGTAGCTGCTAGAACCTCCAAACAGACTCTTTAGACATGATCCTGTTCAACATTCATGTGGAAAAAAATTATAATATCTATCTTATAAGAATATTGTGAGGCTTAAATGATGGAAAACAGTTAAAAGCTCAACATGAGGCTGAGGGCAGTAGTGTTCAGTAAATCTTACTGATTTTCTTTTAGTGGTGTGATCATGTCTGTTATATCATTTAATACTGGGTATTTATTGTGCTTATTTATATATGGGTTTATTGCAACTAGAAAAGAAATTTCTTCAGTACAGTAATAGTTCTAATCCTTTTTTTGATCCGTGTACCTACTTTAATGTCTGATATGTAATGGTTGATTTAACTGTGGATAGATAGATGGACAGGTGAGTGAATAGTTGGATAATTGATGTCTGCTCAAAGGGAGGTGTTTTACTTATCTTTTTCTCATTGCAAAACAAAATACTGGACACTCAAAGTTGAAGAGGGAAAGGTCTATTTAGGTCACAATTTGTAGAGGTTTCAGTCCATAATTTGCTGGCTGCAAGGCAAAGTGGCACACGCCAGAGGTACAACGGCTCATGATGGCAGAAGATAGAAAAAGCAATGAAAGAGAGAGTGGAGCAACACAGTGGACAAGCCTTTTTCTGTCTCTTATACTGTATGCAGGTGACCCACCCTAGGACAAATGTAACACTCACACCCTTAGTCCTAGCACCCTTAATCCCAGAATTGAACTACATATCAATCACAAATTCTAGATTCAGACCCCAACCCCCATTTAAAATCACATCAGCCTTGGGGGGGCATCTAGACACAAACCATAATAGATGCATCAAAGAACTGAGCCATCTCTGCCAACTAGACTGTTACACTAGGAAAAGGAGAATATGGAGGATCAAGTTGTAAGCTACTAATACCTTCATTTTCAACCAAAGATAACAAAGAAGAAACATCAAACATAACAAAACCAGGAAAGCTACTGATTTTACGCTGGGTGAAAAGTTGACTTACATTGTCTTGGGGACACCTTTCCCTCGCAACCATTTGCCTTTATTACTCCCCATCCTCAATGTATAAAAATACCAATGTGTCCTTCAGAGACCCACCTGTCCCTACGGAGCAACTTGCCTTGCCCTGAGTGCCATTAACAGCTGGACAAATCTGAGTGTCCTGGACAGTCAGGACAGTCCTGCTCATCAAGGAAAACAGCAAAGCAGGACCTGTGTGTCAGATGCTCTTCCTGAGTCTCGTTGGCAAGGAAGCTCTAGGCTGAGGGTCCAACAGTTTTATAAGTAAGATTAAAGCCTACTCTGGGAAGAGATCACTCGATCTAGCTGTGGGGGTCTTGGCACTTCATCTTTATCCATGAAGATGCTATCCGGTTCCCTGACCATCAGATCCCTCCAAACAGACCTGTCTGAGCTCTTGCACCTGATCTTTGGCACTTACTCTCACTGAGGCTGACTGTCTTGGTAGCTTTTCTTTTTAGTTTGTCCTAGAGACATAATGCAGTATCTGATACCTGAAATTTAAAGGAAGAGACGTTTAATTTTTTTCAAGTTTGTAGCACCCCTTGTCTGGCACCGAGACAAGCTAGCATGACTTGGGCACAGCAGAGGAGAAACTGCTCACATCAAAGCTGTGGGAAGTGGAGAGCAATTGAGGAGCTGGGGAGAGCGATGCACCCTTCCAGATTACATCGATAGCCAGGACCCGCCTCTTCCCACCAGTCCTGCCTCCTAACATCAAGTCTGTTATAATGCTCCAGGCTTCGGGGCCATTTTAGATCTGAACCATAACAATGGTTTTGCAAAATTCACTAGGAAGAACCACCAGCATTTAAACTTCCAACGCATATGCACCATCAATGATACCTTCCCTTTAGCCATCACAGTAGATAAAGGACTCACACTTACAAATGCTTGTTGTCATGTAAATTGCCATCCAAACATGCCATCTATACAACCAATAAGGGTTTTCCTTGCCTGTTCTACAGTGATCACCATGCAATTCAACTGTAGTGATTACCTCTGACCAGTTACCAAGCATGTTTTCCGTTGCAGCTGGGAGTGTATCCCTGAGCTTCCGCACTTGGGTGGGACCTGTAGAAATGGGGCCAGACTTTGCAAGGCCTAAATAGGCTTTCAGTTAAGCTTCACAGGGATATTCAAGAAGTCTGGAGGAAAAGAAGAGAGAGGAAGAGGAGGGTGAGAAATAAGGGAAGTAGAGGGGGAGGAAAGATTCTTATTCTCTAAGTCTTATTCTCTACCAGGCTTGGTGAGAGCAGTGCTGATTAAAGAACTGCAGGCAGGTAGTGACTGGTTGCCTTTCCCAAATCTTTCCTTTTTTATGGTGAAGACATCAAAAGGTGCCTAGCAACTTGCCCAAGTCCTTCAGCTATCAGAGAAGAGCAGTGACCAGAGCTCCAGGACAGCTATGCTGCATCCCAGAGCAACTTTCACAAGACAGTAGCTTGTTCCTCCTCATTGATTCCCTTCTTCCTTCTCATCTCCTTCCATTCATTGTTTAACAAATGTTCCTATTAATAGAAGTATCAATTATAAACCAATATTATTTAAGGTCCCAAGGAGATGGTGACAGCTTAGAGCTGTGATGGCTGGGGAATGCTAGGCTTCTGCTGGAATGACTATTCTACCTGCACGCAGCTGCCATCCTGGCTTAGCTGTTTAACTCCAGGAGTCTGAGGGATTCTCCTCCACGCTCTCCTCCCAGCACTGTGCGGGGACATCACAGAACCTCCTTGAAGGTGAGGTTTGTAAAAATCAAAACAAAGGAGTTAATGAAAGACACAAAAATAGGCAGGCACACTGGAAGCTCTCAGGAAATAGTCACTACTATGATTTAAATTTATCATCAAAAATATCCAACAAAATTGGCCAAGGTAACTTTATCTTTTACATTTCAGAGTACAGTAGGCTCATCCTAATAAGCTTCCATTGCAATTATAGCTTTTAGGAAGTTCAGAGGGACCAAGGCGTCAAAATTTCTGCTTTAAAAACCAAACCAAAGAAAACAACAACAATAAAAAGTCGCTGTCAAGCTTGGACTCTCTACAAAAACCTCGAGTGAAGGAGTGTGAAGGAAAAGACAGCAGAGATGGCTAAATGACAGGTGTGAGTGCCTGAGACAGGATGATTGGCAGGGCTTGGGCTGCTGGGACAACCTCTCTGCTCCTGGAAGGTTGCCCTTTGGGCTTGGGGCTCAGAGTGAGTGCCCAGACTGCACCTGGAAGTGAGACTTTCACAGGAAGCACTCAGGAGCAGACCCTTCGTTCTGGTCCCACCTTGTGTTGGTAAGACAGGTACATGATGGATGGCCGATGCTCTAGAGTGTCCTCTTCAGCCTCTCCTCAGGCCCAATACCATGCTTTGCTCTAGAAAGTCATGCTACTTTGAATATCTAAATGGAAGTGGATCTGCCACTTGGAGATCTTGGAGCTTTCTTTTTCTACCCAGACAATCTCCAGCTTTTATTTAAAACTAGAGGAGAATCCGTGCTCTGCTCCACTGTTTGAACCTCCTTGACCTTCTAGCTGGCTCTTTCACTTTCCCATACGGTCCCTTGCTCCTTGGGAAATACCATGCGGCTTTCTTTGTTTATTCCTTGGGGCAAACCGCATCTTGCCCAGTCCACCTGTTCCCTCCCTGTGGCCCTGAGGTCTTGGAGTTTGGTGTCCCGTACACTTCGCCTTATGGAATAAAAGACACTTTATTGAAATGTCATATGTCAGCTGCGTCCCTCCATTCTCTTAAAACCCTTTCTTTTCTCACTTTTTTTTCTTTTCTTAAAAAAAAATACGTTATGGAGGAAAAAGGGATTGGGGAGAGCAGCCCGCACACACAAAAAATAGCAAACCCAAGCCCACTTTGGGGAGTTGAAACATCTGCACTTTCTCAGCAGTTTGAAAGGAAACAAAAAATTGCCAAGTGGTATAAAATTTGAAGAAAAATTACCCAAAGGAGGAATGGACGTTAACCACGCTTCAATTCCCCACTATGGGTTGACATTTGAAGCACTTTCTTCTCTCCTCTTTCTTTCTGATTCACAGTGTGTCTAAAGAGGTGAATTGGGCGCACAAAACCCAACCCCTCTTGCCAGGGTGGGTATGAAATATGAAGGCTAGACGATTGTCTGGGCTCAGTGCTTTGGAATAACATTGGTTAAATTATGGATAGTTTTTGAATAGTGTCACTTTTTTTTCTCTGCAGATGGTTGTTCACACAAGGAGCTGGGTCTGCATAATTGTATCACTAATCAGCAGTAAGGCAATTAGTTGTGTAAGTGTGCTATAATCATTCTAACAGAAGAGATGACGAAAAGACAAAAAAAAGGAGGGGGGGGACCAAAATGTCTTTTCTGAATCCATCAACTGACAGCCATAATTAGATATATATAATTGAAAATTCCACAGTAGGGGGGCCAGCTTACACAAATGAATTTTCTCTGCTGCCCTTACGCATTTTTGTCTTTGGCGGGAGCACCCCCCTAGGAAAAGGCAGAGAACTCGTCATTCCAAAGGAGTGTGTACTGTACTGGGTATTCTTTTAGACCAGTGATGTTAAATAACAGGTTTTTTTTTGGTGTGTGTGGGGGGGTGTGGATGGGAGACACAGAAAGGTGAAGATATGCACTGGGCACGGGCTGATAGGAATAGTGTTGTCGGGAATTGTGTCATCAGTATGATTATTTGGAGCCTGTTCTTAGTTGGCTGGATGTCCTTCTCATGGTTCATAATAGAAAATTCCAGGCAGGCTTGGTTTCTTCACTAGGCGGAATGGATAGGATGTCTACAAGTGACCCTACTTTTCTGGGCCCACGAAAATGTTTTAATTTCCACTTCTTTGTAAATTCAAAGAAAATCAAATGAATGTCTTAGACATGAATCCAGCCTAGATTACAATCATTTTCATACCAATGCAGTGGTAAATCTTATATCACATATCATCTCCTTATTTTTGCAGGAAGGCAAAAGTGCTCATGACTCACTGGACATAATGTGCCCTTGATTCTGGACGGAGGTAGAATCTTCTATGGAAGTGAGAAACAGTGAATTTGAGGGAGCTCCCTTACAACAGAATATTTCACCGTCAGTTTTTATAGGAAAGAGGGGACTTTATTTAACCAAAGCCTGATTATCAAAACCTGTAATCACATTGGCTTAAAAATTCTTAAGTGCCTATGAAACTGCGGAGAAGCTTAGCACCGAATTAATCAGACCATAGATCGCCCATCCGACTCAAACTCTTCTTTTTAAATTAGAAGTGCATTCCCCCAACCTCTCTTGCTCCTTTTGAATTCACCAATTCTTCTATAATTTAATTGGACAAATCTTAACTGTGATTTTTCCCCCTCCCAAAGAGGGGCACACTGCAGCCAAAGCTTGTTAATTAAGTTCTTTAAATGCCCCCAGCTGTGCAATAAGTTTTCAAAGCAACACAACTGCAAATTTATTTTTTCTTAACATTTAGTGGCTAGTTTTCAATCATGTATTATTTCTCCCTTCTTGTTTTGAGGATGGGAAAAGCAGGAATAATCTCTGGGAGAATTCCCATGCATTGTGGAATGTTGGACAGACAGTCGCATTGGAGGTGCCATTAAATGGTGTCTAATTGGAGCCTGTTAGGGAGGAGTCACAAGGGACAATTCTTTGGGCTCACAGACAGCATGGGCACACACATGCTTGTGTTGGAATAATGCAGAAAAGCACCCAGGAAAGTAGAGTTCTGCATCAGCACCAGAGGGCTAGGCCTCTCCTGATTGGTAGAAGGGGTCTGAGGACAGCAGACAATACAAATGAATTTTGTAGCCAGGTTCTGCAGAGTCCTGCGGACAGGACAGTCACTGAGCATGTTTCTGTTTTGCCTTTCCTCTTAAGTGTAGCTCATTTGCCCTGTCTCCACCACCTCAGCTTTGGTCAGAAACACATGAATTGAAAATGGATGAAAAATGGTGAAGTGAGTTTGTGGCTCCCCCTCCCCACTTTCCAAAGTGAAATCTATCTTCATTTTAGATCCCTTCCTTTAAGATACTACAAAGTAGCATCCTATTTAAGGAACAGACAGAATCCCATTTGAAAGAATGAGGACCTTTGTTAAAAAGAAGTTCACTTAGCTATATCCAGTTCTCCCATATTTGTGGCATCTTACACTGCTCCTTGAAAGTAGAGGAGAACGTGTTTTGCTTTGGCCAGTGGAAGGTATGTGGGAATGAAGTGCCTCAAGTGGTATCTTGAAGAGCTGGTGCGTAGTTCACTGCAAACTTTTAACTCTCTGAACAAGTGACTGAGTTGATGGATAACTAGCTTCATCCTGGATCCCCGCACTTCTTGATGCATAGAACTCCCAGAAAGCCCACTCCTCCCCACCCCTAGCCCCACTGACCCATCCTGGTCATGTAGCCTGAAATAAATGAACTTTCCCATGCTAGATCAATATGCTCTGTGGTTTGTTTGTTACTGCTATGTAATTGCAGCTTGACTAATAAAAACCTTAAGAATATGTAGTTCAAATGGAGGCCTTGGAGCAGATAAGAGCTGTAGAAATGTTTTCTAAAACACTGGTTGCACATATAAAATCTGACTACGTTGGGCTTATATTCCTGTTGCATAGCCCTAGTCAACTGGAGCAAAGGTCTACTGATGACTCCCTGTGCCTTGAAACCAGGAGGTTATTGAGATCTTCTGCTGCCCTAGAATGTTGAGATCTTCCCCACCTGGGAAATGGAGAAAGGAGGCTGAGGTGTCCTCCATCTTTGCCATGTCTGTGTGCCATTGAAAAGGCAATGGTGACACTGCCTTTGGCTTCACTATGAGTCAGTCAAATACCTGATTGGAAGTGCAAGGTATAAGATCTGAGTTTCTTGTCTGTTTTCCACATGTTCTTGGTATGACAGTGCCCTCTGGGTGAATAAACCTTGGAGGGACCCACGCAGACCCAGTGGACTGATCACTTGCCAACTTGGCACTTACTTCAAAAGAAAGACACTATTGCTCCTGGTAAGTGCAGGATACTACAGGCCACACCTCGGTCCTGCCCCTTCCTGTCCTTCATACACCTCCAGACCTTGCCCCACAGGTATACAATTGCTTGTAGTTATTCATCTTTAAAGGTCTCTGCTATCTCTTGGATCTTTAGTATATTCTCTCTATGACTAGAGATCTATTTATTGCTTTTCTCTCATCCTTATGGCTTCTAGGAAAGGCAACAGGGCTTATTGACATTCCTCAAAACCTGCGCTGGCCTGTGAGTAGAAGAGGAGCCAGAGATGTTTATCAAAGCCTGGGGTTAAAATACACACTGGCGGGGAGTGTGTCCACCCATGGAATGAGGCCACAGAGGATGGAAACTGAGCCGCTCTCTGCCCACCACAGGACTCCTGATGTCTTTCCTGCTTTGTTTTATTTGCCAGGCTGATATTTATTTGCCAGGCCCTCTGTTTGCTGAGCACTGTGAAGAGCAAAGAGTTTTCCATGTCCAGCATCCTCAGGTGCTTCTAACAGGTGACACAAGCCTGGAGCAAAATCAGAAAACAGAACAAGACTTTCTTGTCCAAAGCGCCTGGCTGGGTGGCTTCCCATGGCCGCCTGTGGTGTTCCTCAGCCGTCACTCCTGTGCTCCTTCTTCCTTCCTCTGACTCTTCTGCTTGTTCCCATCTAGCCCCTCATTTAGGCAAATTGAGTTCAGTGACCTCTCCCAGAGCTATGACTTTCTGGCCCTCTCAGAAGGTCCCAGCCCCTTTATGTTTGCATCATGCCTATCTATATGGCAGAGTTCATTCCAGGGGACTGGAAATGACACTTGGTTAGTGGGAATTGGTTTCCCCTTTGAAGAATCCTGAGTTCCTTCCCTGGGATGCCAGCTTCCCTATCCAAGCACATCTGCCCCTGAGCTGTTCCACTTGGCCAAGCTTGTGTGCTGCTTTTCAGTATCTTTTCTTCAGCTCTATTTTGAGCCACCATGCAAAATCCCCTGCTGAATGGTTCCAGAACTGACACCTTTCCTTCCCAGTGCCAGCCAGGGGGAGTTGAAAGAGCAAGGTCTAGAGCCCAACTGCAGGGTGTTAACCATGCTCTGCCACTCCTAGCTGCATGGCTTTGGGCAAGTGAGGTGCCTTAGTCCACTTGCTGCTCCAAAGTAGTTTATTAAGAAGAGAGATTTATTTCTTACAGTTCCATAGGCAAGGGAGTCCAAAGTCAAGGGAGCTGCATCATCTCATAGCAAAAAGGAGAAGCGGAGAAAGAGAGGGAGGGGGATGAAGAGGAGGAGGAAGAGGAGGAGAGGGAGGAGGAGGAGGAGGAAAGAGCAGAGCAGAGCAGAGAAGGGAAGAGGTTGAACTAATCCTTTTGTTAGGAACTCCGGTGATAACTTACCCATTCCGGCGATAATGGCATTAATCAGTTCTCTGCCCTCATGACCTAATCTCATCCTGAAGGTCTCTCTTCTGAACATTGTTGCATTTGGGATTACATTTCCAACATATGACCTTTGGGACACATTTGAACCACAGCGTGATTGAAGCTCCAGTTGCCTCTGTTTTCTCATTTGTGAAATACAGATAACAACAGTCCTCTGCACTGTGTTGCGTTGTTCTCAACGTGTTAAGACATGAAACAGTCCAGATGTTACCTGGCATCTTGGGGGACTTTACTAAATATTAGCTACTTATTTATCTCAGCTTAGGGGATCTCTTGTCTTGGCTATTTCTTTTACTCATTGGGTGTGGCTTTTTTTCCATGCTTCCCAGTTCTAAAATGTAGCTAGATCTGGGTACCGCTTCTTTTCCACCTTCTCTATATGATTTACAGATAGTTCTTCTGAGTAACTGCTCAAGAAATAGTATTTTAGCTTACCGATGGTGGCTTAAGGTCTTTCCTAGCATAGAAGGGGTTTTAAGCCCTTTTTATTCTCAAGTGCTGATTAGTATTGGCTTCTGTTGCTTCCTATTTATTTAGATATTTGGACTCCCCTCCAAATAGTAATAATGAATGAACCAGGAGTTGAGGTCACCCACTATTTTATGAGGCCCGTCCATCACTTTTCAGTTTAGTAGCCACCATAATTAAGCCCCTCTCCACCTGCCTGAGGTTGGAGCTGCATCTGTGAGTGTTGAAAAGTACATGCTCTCTCTCCACCTCAGTCTTTAAGCTTGTTCTGTGTCCTGCTGGCTACTATGGGAAAGCCTCAGTCCTGGCCTTGTTTGGGTTATGTTTGAGCTTCATTAAGCCACATGCGTTCCTGCTTATGTAATCATCTGAGGACTATGCGTGAGCCTGAGTCTGTCACCGACGTGCTGCTTGTACTTATTAGCTCCGTAACTGATGGCCAGGCCTCAGGATAATGACAGCTTGGCTGCCCCACAGTCACTCAGTTTAATGTAACTGATTTCTCAGGACGCAAATGCATTTGCCCGCTTTGTCTAGAAGTCAGTGGAAGCAAGAAAGGGCTACATTGCAGAGTTAGAAGAACCAACCCCGTTCTTCCTATGTGGACCTCTGTGGATCAAGAGCCAACTTGGTCCTCAGAGGGTAGAATTTGACCTGCGTGGTGCTCTTATTAAAGCAAGTAGATTTAAACAGTTTTAAGCAACTCATGTCTCTTCTTGGCCACAGTCTCTACAGTTACTCCTGCTTCTTAGCTGGTCTATCTCATTTATTTAAGCTAACCTGCTAAGTCCCTGAGAATATTTGGTTCTACAGCTAAAAGCTCGGTGCTTCCTCTGTAAATGTAACAATAACTCATAGATATATAGAACTATAATGAAGGCTGAAAGGAAGTTTACTGATTTTTTTTCAGTTGTGGTTCCCCATTTCCAAGTGGAGGCTGAACAGAGACACATGAAACCATCCCTGATCCGTGAATATCTGGCAGTAGTGTTTTCTCTGCCTTGCATTTTTCAAGTGGCATGATTCCCCTGGAAGTATTTTGAGAATTATAATAATCCTGGTAATATCGCTTCTTAAAGATTCCATTTTCTGATCATAGAACCCACTCGCTAGTTATCCATTGTGGCCCAGCTTGGTCCATGGCTAAGCCTCAAGGATTCATTTATGCGGCAGAACCTAAGGAAGGCATGAGTGTGCATTGTGGACTTTTCTGAAGAACATGGGGTTGGAGATAGAAGAAAGAGTCTAACGTGCAGTGTACCCTGTGTTTCTCTTAAGAACTCCCCTGGGTTCATTTTTCTCTTCTTGGTTTCACTTCTCTGTCCACTGCCTACCAAATCTCTTTTCTGACATCACTTTGTACTACTTTTTCCAACTTCTGGTTCTCCTGCCCTGCATTTTCTGTCTTCTTAGACTGAAATTTGCACCATAAATTCCTAACCCTCTCATCTCTAGATCTATCTCCTTCTGTCACTTAATGCTATTTCAGGGGTAAGGATAGACATTTTGTTTGTGCTCAGAAAAAAAAAAGATTCTTCAGTTTCCACGTCCTACCTACAGAAATAGCAATGGAGGTTATGTAATGTCACATGAACTAAAGCAGACATACAAGCCTAAATATTGCATGGTTCCTCTTATATGAGAAATGTAAAGCATTTCAGAGCAAATCAAAATAAGGATTTTAAAGAGCAAAATAAAAGACAGATAATACAGAATAGGGAAATGGAGCCTTTGTAAATGGGATGGAGACTTAGAGATGGAGGGTGTGAGAAAGAAGAGAGGATAAGGGGAAGTGAAAAGAATCGTAGATACATGTACCAACTGCCCACAATGAAGGTAATCACTATGTTCAGAAAAAATCTACTAATGAATCTAAATAAATAAGGACAGATTATTTTTGTTCCTGTAAATACATATGGTCTCTAGTCCTCACTGCAGATTTGCAATAAGATGAGTATGATTTGCACCTCACAGTAAAAAAAAAACCAACAATCAGGGGAGTCGCCACACTTGCTATGAGTCACATAGTTTGTGAGCACCATGGACAGACTTACCTAGGTCCTCTTTACATGGGTGGACATTGGATGGAAGTAGTAGGGTTTAGTTAACTGATTTGCTGGCCTCAATTCTAGAACACCCATTCCCACCCCTCACTACATGGGCGTGCTTTTTGTGGTGGTGGGGATTGCAACCAATGCCTTACACAAGTTAAGCAAGTGCTCTTCCATTGAGCTGCATCCTCACCCACTCCTACATTCTTCCCTTTAGGTCCTTGTGAGATCCAGTAGCTCAGAGATGGCAATTTTGTTTAAACACCCTGATTTTAAATAGAATTTATCTTCAGGATGCTTTTGCAAACCTAGAAGTAAAGTCCTAATGATGATACCTCCCCAACGTTTCCTTCTCTTCCTCCTTTGAGCCTCATTATAATTCAAGCCTATACATCGCAACTGACAGTGGTCTCTTTTCTTTACATCTTTAATTGGTACTGTCATTTTTAATCCGCTGGAAAGAAGAAAGAGAGAGAGATTGAATGGCCCTACCACAGATATGTTATTCTGAAACTCCAGTGGTGACAAATTCCCAAACTCATAAAAACATTTTTTCCCCCATTAGCTCAGAGAAGAGAACATCAGGAATCTTTTCCTCTTTGGGGGCTAATTCAGTGCCATTTTTGGTTATCATGCACAAGATGTTTTTAGACTGAGTTGGTAGGTTGTTAAATGTCTTCGCCATGGACTCTTCCAGTAATTCAAGCCCTCTGGATTTCTCAGAGTGTCTTAAATGTTTTGATTGCAAATACAGGAGGGAAACTGCCGCCCCGACAGCCTCCCCTTTAAATCTTCTTATGGATTAATTTGCTGGGTGGCCTGAAATAGGTCAAAAGGTTTTGGCTCAGGAGTAGAATTCTAGAAATAATCACCCTATAGACACTCTAAATCAATCATAATTAATGCACTTGCCCAGTTCCGTCAGCTGATTGCTGCTAGAGGGTAAAATAAAGAGACCCTTTCTAATACAATTTGAAAAGAGATCAAATCTGTCATTTCATCTAATAATTGAGCCAAATGAGAAAAGATAGGGGTCAAAGTTCACTGAGTGACCTTATGTAAACCCAAGAATGCATAATTCATTTTCCTTTTATGGAATTTATAAGTAGCCATAAATGGATAGGGCGAAATCCTCAGCTTTCCTCGGCTTTTACCAAACTATCCGTGAGTGTCCCAAATCGCTTGCAGGGCCATCCAAACTTTTCGGTAGCATCTTCTTCCTGAATAATTCCCAAACCTTCGATATAGGTCGGCATTTAATGCATCCTCCCAAGCGTGTGAAGTTAATAACTGAATAAATCACTGGCAGTTCTTTCTGAATGATATAAAACCTGTAATTTATTTATTGAGTGTTACGAATACAGTTAAAACATGTTTTCATGCTTTCCCTCTTTTTCATATTTTCTAAAGAAAAAGCTGGGTTGTAGTTCTGAAAGTGGATGGGGCATGAGCACCGTGGCACTCCTCTGTCCTCTGCTGGTGTTGGATGCTAGGCCAAGCGTTCTTTTCCCAGCTTCAGGACAACTTGGGATGAGGAGGGTGAGGTGAAGGAAAGTGCCTGAGGCAAACTTTCAGCAGGAGCGCAGTCTTCCCCAGGGGCCTGCACTCAAGTTTTCCTGTGATCTAACAATGCATTTGCATACAGGTCCTTCAGAGTTCTTGTCTTGAAACTGTATAACAACCAGACAGGTGCATGGTGCTTTGAGTCTGTTGCATCAGAATAGCTGCTTATTCTACTGCTGTGGGTGATGAATCAAGGGATCATATGCTTCTCTACTATGAAAAAAAGCCGGAGAAGCCTTCAGAACTCCCAGCATCGTCCTTCAGAATTGATGAATATTATTAACCCATCTAAGGTTTGGAGACCATACAGGTCCAAGAACTCAGTGTGCTATTTAGGATTCATAATCCACAAAGCATTCATGTGTGTCTTATCTGATGCTCAAATATTCCAGGACACCATTCACTTCTTTGCTGCTTTTGTGACGTGCATTCCTCTGTCTTACTATAGGATGAGCTTTCTAAAATATACATGTGATCTTTCCATTTTGTGCTGTTGAAATGTACTGTGAGGGGAAGGTGTAAACTGGTCTGACTTTCCCAAAGGAAGGTTTGGCATCAAGTAGCCAACTGAAATCTTATTTACACTGTGACTTTCAAAGTTCTACTTTGTAGTGATTTTTCTAAATGATGATAAATTTATCTTAAATATATATTATAATAATATTGTATATACTGTAATTTTCAAAACAAAGATTCTCTACTAGGACATCATGAAATAAAATATAGAATTTCCAAAGTAAAGGAATACTCTGTAAGTTTTAAAAATGGTGGCCTTTGCCATGTAAGAAGACATTTAAGGTACATCATTAAGTGAAAAAACATGCCACAATGCAGCTTGAGAAATATGATGTCATTTTGTTCTTAAAATACCTTCCTTAACAAGTGGAAAGGAGTAAAATGAGCACATTGGAGTTTGTCACAGACCAATGCCACAATAACAGGAAACAAAGGGCAATGGCAGATACTAACAAGGAAATCTGGATAATGACTGACATAGCATTGCAAATAGTGGAGAGAGTTATGGATTCAAAAATAAATGACACCAAAACATTTGACAAACCATAAAAAATCCATAGGGGAAAAAACTACAGTACTTTCAGAATAAAAAATGTAAGACTTTAGAATGCAAAGTAAATTCATTCTACAGATGCTATTTGTGTATAAGTATATGAATATACACATATATATGCAGGCAGATTTACCAACACTGAAATTTTCACTATTCTTGAAAACATCATTAGCAAAAGATAAGGCTCAGATTATGAGAATGTATTTCCAGTGAATATCACCAATAAAACAATACATAAAAATCATCAGGTAGGTCTGGCAGCGTAGGTCAGTGGTACAGCTCTAACCTAGGACATGTGAGGCCCCGGGTTCTTCCCAGTAGTAGCAAAAAAGAAAAATGAAAAAGGTGAACAACAGAAAAGCTAATCACAAATACTATGTACTGATGAATCATGGAAAAGGAAATTCACATGACCAGCAAACACATGAAGAAAAGTTCAGCACCTTTAGTGATAATGGGAATGGACAGTGCAGCACTTGGTTACCCTTTCACATTCATCTAGCAGTTTCAGTTTCATATTTTAAGCTTAGGTCTTTGAAATATTTTGAATTGCTTTGTATAGAGGATGAGAGTTAGAGATTTAATTTCAGTATCCTACTTGTATATATCCAGTTTCTCAGCACTATTTTTAAAAGTCTGTCTTTTCTCCAATATATGTTGTTGGTTCTTTTGTCAAGAATCAGATGATTGTAGCTGTATGTGTTCATTTCTATGTTCCCTGTCATATTCCAAAAATTTAACACCAAAATTCAAATAATCCAATCAATAATGAATTGAACAGACCCATCTTAAAAAAAGAAGCGTACAGAGCTCATGACTATATGAAACAATGTTCAAAGTCTTTAGCTGTCAGAGAAATGCAAATCAGAACTACACTGAGATTCCGTCTCACTCTAGTCAGAATGGCTATTACCAATTGATCAATCAATCAGTGTTATAAGTGTGCAGGGAAAAAGATACCCTTCTGCATTGCTGGTAGGAATGCAAATTAGTATATCCACCATGGTTTGGAGGTTCCTTAAAATTAATAGAAGCATCATTTTACCAAACTGTACCACTCCTTAGTATATTCCTAAAAGAATTAAAGTCAGTATAGTATAGAGATATCTGCATACACAGGTTTATTGCAAAAGAGTTCACAACAGCTAAGTTACGGAAATAGCCTCCATACCCATTAACAGATGAATGAGTAAAGAAAATGTATGTATACAGATTGGAATATTAAGCCAGCCACAAACAAAGAAATTGTGTGATTTGCAGGAAAATGGATGGGCTTAGAGATTTTCACGTAAAAATAAATAGCAGTCAGAAAGTTAAATATCCCGCGTTTTCTTTCATATGTGGCATCCACATAAGCAAAACAACAATGACAAGACATAGAAGGGTGACTTTGGAAAAGGGGGGCTTTGGGGTGGGAGAAAAGCAGGGAGTTGGTTGGGAATTAAAAATTATTGAAGTATGTGGTATGCACGTGCATACATGTCAACGTGAAACTGTTCTGTATAACTAATACACCACGATAAAGAGCCCAGGAGTTCCAATAAAAATGTTAACTTTTTTGCTGAGCAATGTCTTATCAGGTTTTTGATCTTCTGAATAAAGCTGCTATCACTATTTGTATGTAGATTTTTGTATGAATATAAGTACTCACTGTGCATTAACACACAAGATGTCAGTGGTTAAATCCTATTGCATATCCAGTTTTTACAGGAAATGCGGAAGTGGCTGTGCCATTTCACCTTCCCAACAACTATATACAAATGGCCTAGTTTTACTGCATTATTATTATTATCATCATCACTGTTATTATTTTTGTGGTATTGGGGACTGAATCAAGGAATTTCACTACGAGTACATCTCCCGTCCTTTCTTATAATTTTTTAAATTTTTAAGACAGAATCGCTAAGTTATCCAGGCTGGCCTTGAATTTACAGTCTTCCTGCCTCAGCCTCCCAGACTGCTGAGATTACAGGCAAATGCCACCATGCCTGGCTAAATTTTCCCCATTTTTTCCAGTACTTGGTATTGCCAGTCATTTACTGTGGCATGTTGATAGTTTGTAAGGATGCCTCACAGTGGTTCCCTGGTGGCTAACAGTGTTAAGTACCTTTTCATGTGGTATGTGCCTCTGTAGATTCTCTATGATGAAGTTTCTCTTCATGTTTTCTACTCATTCTCTAATTGTATTTTTTTTTAACTTATGAGTTTTGGGAGTTCTTTATGTAGTCTACATAACAGCCATTTTCCAGATGGATGTTTTACAAATAGCCTGTACTTTGCCTATTCATCCTCTTACCAGGAGATTTTTCAGAGACAAGGACTTTTTATTTTGATGAAGCTCAGTCTACCAATGTTTCCTCTGTCTTGCTTCAGGTTCAAGAGATTTTTAGCCTACTTCAGTAAGTAAAGTTTTATAGTTTTATACTTTACATTTAGGTGTGTGGTTATTGTTTTCATAAATATATTTTGATCATGATATAATGCACAAACCACAAAATTTACTGTTTACAATTCAATTTAGTATATTTACAAGCTTGTGCAATCACTGCTATTATCTAATTCCAAAACATTTTCTTTTTTTTTTGAATTATTATTATTTTTTTTAATTTTATTTAAAGAGGAAAAAAAAGCAATACAGAAAAAAGGGTAGAAACAATACAAAACCTCAAAAAAACCCATAAATCACTAGTTGACAAACCACATACTCCCTGAAATAGCTGTTCATGTTACAAAATTAAGGCAAACAAAGTGAACACACAGTGAAGCTGCAAACAGAAAAAAAAGGATGGAATAAAGCCAATTGAGACAGTATAGTGAAA